>JAIUCT010000017.1:10131565-10143098 GCA_021307375.1 Tetraneura akinire | reverse complement strand
AAACATAAACATAAACATAAACATAAACATAAACATAAACATAAACAGATAAACATAAACATAAAGATAAAGAAAATAATGAATATCCAGACTAAATTTACTAAATTAAATCCAAAATTATATAAAAATGGAGATGAATATATTATTTTAAGAAGAAATAAATCGAATATACGTTGGAAATGTCCGAAAATTAATTGTTCCAGTAAAATATCATCAAATAATAATGAGCCAGTAAGTTTTATTTTAATATTTAATAATAAACATTTATTTAAAGATTTGTAATATAATGTATAATTTGTAATATTAAAATATAACACTATCCTCTTTAGAGCTGTATTATTTTTCTACAGCAGTATCCGATCCTGGTCAGCTTTTTAAATATTTTAATAATAAAATCATATTTAATTGTTTTTACTGTTTTAATAATTTATTTTTATTTTTGTATTAATGTATCAAATAGTTATATAAGAATTTATGATTGACGTTATATTTATATAAATTTATTAAATTTTTATAACAACTTATTTGTTGTATCTCGTGTACAAGAAAAATATAATTTTATATATAATTAAAATAATATACAAATATAATATATTAAAATTAACATATTATATATTTATATTGTTCTTAATACACTTATAAAAAAACAAAAACTTATGCAAACATTTTTAATTTTACTTCATTATTTTTTGATAGTTTGTTGACATTTAATTTATACGAGCAGATATACCTACATATTAATTTTTATTTTTAATAATATAAAATCGATATAATATGACATAGTAATGACTATTAGAGTTAACTATCGATAATTTTGTTACTGCATGAGATAGTACAAACTGTCCGCGGTTTGCATTTTTTTCATATTACCGTACAAAGTGTCCTACAACGAATGGTAATCGTAATATAAAAAAAAAAATATAACTCTGCACCACCATTGAGACCAATTACGTCACTGTACAAAACATATGATTATATTAACAGTAAATAGTCTATGACTATATTGATTATTATATACTTTAATACTATTTTATATGTATATTATTGACTTATAATTTATTGGTATAATTGTTTTTCAATATTATGAGAATGTACAATAATTATATTTTACGATAACATATGTAACTCGGTGAAAATAATATTTAAATAGAATATTTTATAATGAAATTATACTCTTTAGATACAATATTTTATAATTTATTCGTCTATTAAAGGTCCAAGTTTTTCGTATGGTAACTATTAGATCAATTTTTTTTTTTTTTATTACCTATGTTATTGGTATAATTATACATATTTTATATATTTTGATATGTATGGGAATAAAACATTTAAATGGATTTAAAATAATTATTTAATATATTTTATATTTACTCGTATATATTTAATATTATTAAAACATTTGTAAATAAAAAAGTTGTACACAATAAATAATTCATTTTAAAAGCAGCAGATTAAATCAATTCCGTGCCCCCGTAGTAGGTAGGTACGAGAGATCTGCACGGAGCACGGTCCGTATTTTCACAGACCGGACCGGACCTCTATAGTAAAATTAGAACCAAGACCGGACGGACCAATTAAATAAATAATGAAATCGGACCAAAACCGGACAATGAACCGGAAAATTGAAATTACTTAAAAAAAGACCGAGACCGGACCGATAATTTAAAATTCCTTAAAAGAGGACCGAGACCGGACCGAGAATTTAAATTATTACTGATTAAGTCTCTTACATCAGAATATATTTATGAATTATTATAATTTGTTGTTTTATTGATTAAATATATTAGTACCTATTATTGCTTATTTTTCTAATCGTAGAAGACTAAATATAGTAAATTTATTATTCACAATGGCACGTGTATCAAGTATATTTTCATTTCCTGGACACAAAATATGTCGATGCCGGTGATTATGGGTTTTTCACATCTGCTGGGTTCGCACCAACAAATTAACAATCAATGTTTAATTTTAATATTATATAAAAATATAAAACGGATAAATTTAAACGAAGGTATAATAGAAATTTGATGTACTCGTATTCCGGTCCCGGCTTAACTCTACCTAATATAACCCAAGCCAAACGAAACCAATATTAAATTAATAATTTTCATCGGACCCCATTAAATCCGGTCCGATCCGGTCCAAATAAGGACCGGACTTATCTCTAGTGAACGGACCGAACCGGAACAGACTAAATATTTTCTAATAGGCTGCAAAAAAAAAAAGACTATTATGTTTAAAAATCGGACCAAAATAGACCGGACCACTGTTAATAACAAAATGAAAAGACTGAAAAGACCGGACCGCGGTCCGGTCCGGTTCGAATTGGACCGGTCCAAACCGGACCGTGCAGAGCTCTAGACTAGGTACTCCATAATAATATGATGTCGTTCTACTAATTTTCATCGTTTTACTTTTAAGTATATAACATTATAACTTTATAGTTTTATCTTTTATACATGGAAAACATTATTTTATAAAAAATTAAATATAAATAAATATAGTAATAATCATATTATAATTATTTTTAATATATTCCAAATGCATATTAAATATTATGCTTTAGGGATTGAAAGCGGTATATATTTTAATCAATTTAGACTTCAAAAACTGATAACAATTTAAGTACTTCCTGTGGTTTGATTTAAAATGTAATAATATTTGACTGCAATAAAAAGTTTATTTTGCACCAGTCGGAACATAATTTACATATTTTAAATAATTATTTAATTTTTTACCATTCAAAATTGAGAAATGTATAAATAAATATAGGTACCTAGGTAATATTATATTATAATACCAACAGCAATCCTATGCACGCTCTGCGATAGGGTCGTATAATATCTTATCTCAATGTCATAGTCATATGGCTTCAGATAATAATTAAGGTAGGTATATAAATTATGCTCCTCAAAATAACTATTCACTATTAATATTAATGATGTACAGAATAAAGCAATCACTTTCGTCTCTCATTAAATTCATGGTATAAAAAAAAAAAAAACACTGTATCATCAACTATTAATTACCTACTTATTGTCCCAAGATATAACGATATAAGTAATCACTAATTATGGCTTCAGATAATAATTAATATATATAAATTATGCTCGTTTAAATGACTATTCACTATTAATATAATTGATGTACAGAATAAAGCTATCACTATCGTCTCTCATTAAATTAATAAAAAAAAAAAAAAAACTGTATCATAAATTATTAATTACCTACTTATTGTACCAAAATATAAGTAATCACTAATCAATAATAATTTAAAAATAATAACAACAAAATGAATATCTCTACTTCCATGAGCTCAATTACAATGTCTAAGTCAAAATACGAAATCCAAATCATTATTTTAGTTTTTGTAACTACTAATTGTTTTGAAGCTTTAACTCAAAATAAGTGAAACGCGCGACACTTTCAATCCCTTGTTTCAGTATCATTCCTCATATATTTCTATGACAGATATCAGATATGAGTTAAATCGCCACTTCCGATTTCTATACAAGGATTATTACAATTATTATTCATATTATTATTTTTTATAGGTAATGATGATTTCATTGCTAAGCGTAAATCTTATGGTAAGTCCAATGTTAAGGCGGCTCTCCGTAGTGAATATTTAAGGAGTATTATATAGGCAATAATTTAATTGATTTAATGACGTTTTGTGTATAATATGTGTGTAAACAACAATGTATGATTGCGTGATATAGCATGAGGGGTTAGAGTACGCACTCGCATGAACATGTCAAATTATTTATTGTAAATATTATTTCACTCATAATTTTTGTATTGAAAAGACTTAAACTAGTTCCAATTTATAGACTTATGCTTTTTTTCGAAATTAATTTTAAGAACAGATTTAAATTTATAATAAACTCTATTTTGGATCGTACGAAGCCAATTTTTAATTTTATTAATATTATAACAATAAATCTAGATTTTACTTTTTATAAAATATTAACGTTTTTAGCAATTTTATTTTTGAAAATGTACGATTTAAAAAAAAATCTTAATAATGTAATTCGTACGATCCAAAATACAGTTCTCTACAAATATAAAATTGTTTTCAGAATTGTTTTTTAAGAAAAACTAAAGCCAATACGTTGGAACTCATTTAGGTCTATTTCGCCGTAAATATTCACTACGGAGAGCCGCCTTAATGCACGTTTTAAATATTAGGTTAGGTAAAAAATTTCATTTATAAAAAATTTGTCTTTTGAAAATTTAAAACCTTTTTTTTTGTCGGGCATTCCATCATAAATTATAGTGAATTAACATTTCAATTTGAATCTATATTTGGTTCACAATATTTTCACTAAATACAGTTATAAATTTATAATGATTATACTAATAATAATTAATCTAAGAAGAAATAAAAATAATACACATTAAATAGCATTCCCAGATAGCAAAAATAATACTAAACGTTATAATACAACTACAAAAATAATGAGTAATATTACTAAAAAATTATTATTTCATAATAAATACAATTATATATTTTTGTAATAATATTCATAATAATATAATATAATATATTTAATAATAATATCAAAATATTTAATTTATAATAATATTAATATATTATTTTTTCAACATAATTATAAAATAGTACCCAATATAATTTTATTTAATGTATTTTGATTTTTTATATACATAATACATAAAGTTTGTAAAGAATATGAAATTAATCTGAGTAAACATAAATTCAATTCACAGTACACCAACTATAGTCCTTTTATAGTTTAATTTTTAATATAAAAAAGGAGAGCTGATACCCCTACCGCAGGGATACAAGTGTGCAAATCATAGTGTTTAATTTTAATTAGAATTTGAATACAATGATGATGGACCATCGCATTCGAAAAAACGATTCTGATAGAAGTTCAGTCAGATAATGTAGGTATTGATAAAAAAATTGACTTTTTTTATTAAATATGTTTTGGTATAATGTACTGTATTCTTTAATTCTTTTTATAACTCTTTATTGCAGACTTTTGAGTATAGAACACATTTACACTTTAAATATATAAAAAGTTTTATATTTAATATTTCTAATAAAATAATCACATTTACAGTTTATAATAATATATATTGCAGAGCAAGTCCGTGTCCGCGCGCGATAGCATTCAAAATCGGACTAACCACTAGACAATAAATTTCGATAAGATATTACAAATCATTCCCGATTGTCGATTGAAAATTTCCCCAACATACTCCCCCTTGAAACATAGTTTCAACAAAAAAAATTATATAATATTAATTAATTTTGCAACAAAAAAAAAAATTATAAAGACAAAAACAAAATTAATAAATGATAAATCAAAATAAATACAATTATAATAAATAAATTATTGATTCACTCGCTAACATGCGTTACATATATGGTATAATTATAAATACATTTTTTTTTTTACTCGTGATTTCTTTGATTTTGTCCCGGTAAAGGACATACTAATCTCACAGCTCTCTTTTTTATACCGTTCCGAGTATTTATATCTTCAACTCTTATCACACCATCATTTCCAGGATTGACTAACACGATTCGTCCCAAGCACCAATGTAATGGAGGAACATTTGACTCCTTGACCAACACCATTGTGCCCACTGAAATATTTTCCATGCCGTGACTGCACCATTTAGCTCTGACCTGCAGTTGATTCAAATACTCCATTTGCCACCTTTTCCATTTTCCTTGAGTAATTTTTAGTATTCTTTCCCATCGTGATAGATAATTTTCATTTTTTTCCGATTGGTCAATTTGAGGTAAAGCTAAAAGTGAGCTTCCTATTAAAAAGTGATCGGGGGTAATTATAGCAAGATCATTGGGATCACTTGATAAAGGCACGAGAGGTCGTGAATTAAGACTTGCCTCAATTTGCACCAACACAGTATACATTTCATCGTACGTTAATTTTGTTGTCGCGATTGTTCTATTTAGATGCTTTTTTACCGACTTAACTACCGCCTCCCATAATCCGCCGATGTGCGGTGAACGTGGTGGTATAAAGTGCCACGTTATGAAATTGTCATTAAAAAATGATCTAACCTTTTCGTTGTGTTTTTCAGAACTCCATAACGTTTTTAATGCATTGAGTTTTCTATTAGCTCCCACAAAGTTTGTGGCATTGTCTGAATATATATTTTTACATATGCCACGTCTGGAAATGAATCGTTTTAATGCGGCGATAAAACTATCAGTTGTTAACTCATAGTTCATAGACCAATTCAATATGTATTGTTTTCGTAGCAAAACAGATAAAAATACATATATATGCCTTGTTAATTGTTGCATTTCTTCTTTTATTCGATTTTATACAAACTGGACCTGCATGTCCACCCCTCTCGTCTCAAAACAGCGACTTGGTTTTTCTATCCGATATTTCGGTAAATTACCCATTATCGGATTTAAAATGACAGGTTTTAACTTAAAACAATTAATACAATTATGCACCACCTTTTTTGCCGTATTTCGACCTTTTATCGGACAATATTGCAATTGAATAGAAGCATGGCTTGTGGACCGGCGTGGAATAATCTTTCGTGCTCATGACGAAAGTATAACGAAGAAAATGGTTCAATGTATGGTAATATAATTTGATGTTTTTGCTCGTACGTAATGTTTGCCGCATTTATTAATTGACCGCCGACCCGCAATATTCCGTTTGTATCAAGAAACTGGTTTAATGTAGATAAACGACCTTTTGCTCGTTTACCTGCTGTACCATCTTTATCTACATTTTGTTGATTATTTATTTCCGCCGCAAACGCATATTTTTGAATTATCTTTATTATTGTCATAGTAGCTAATTGAATTTCGTTCACACACAATAATCCTTTTCTTTGACGTATTTCGCTTTTTACATAGTGCATTGTTGTAAAAACGTAATATGTACGCCACGATGCGTAATAATTTTCTCCACGAGGAATATCGATTGAATGAATAACTGATTGTTAATAATTGAATGAGATAAATTACTCTTCACTATTTATTGTTGCCGCCACCACTACTGGCGATTCTTTTTCTTCTATCGATACGTCCTTTAATATATTTTTGTTGTTGTTGCTGTCTTCGCTGCACAAATAGGTACTCATTATCATTTTTTAATTTGTGCAGCCATTTAGGACCATGCCACCACAAATCACTATTTTTAAGTACGGTTGGTGTACATTCACGTGATAGCATGTCCGCTGGGTTTTCATTCGATTTTACCAATATTTTAAAACATTTAAATACCAATCTCGTTTTTTTGTTACCTCTTGTATCTCGCCTATTCTATTTGCTACATACGTTTTCTAGCAAGACGATTCTGCACGTATCCACGCTAAAACTACTTGTGAGCCAGACCACCAATATTGTTCTGAAATATTAACGCGTATCGTAGGAATAATATTTACTGATAGTCGTGCTAGTAGTACCGCTGCGCACAATAATTCCAAACGGGGAATTGTCGTATTTTTAAGTGGCGCGACCCGTGATTGGCACATATTAAATTCACAGTTATTTTTCCATCAACCGTTTCAGTACGTAAATATAGGCATGCACCATAAGCGTGTGACGATGCATCTGCGAATCCATGCACCTCTACGCGCGTAAAAGTGTCCACGTTTAACCAGCGTGGTATTTTTATTTTATATATGTTTTTCAACTCGTTCCAAAATTTTTCCCATTGCTTACATATTTTCTTGGATAATGTTTCATCCCAATCAACCTTTTCCAACCATAGGGATTGCATGATTATTTTTGCCACCACCAATACTGGCCCTACAAGACCCAATGGATCGAATAGACTAGCAATACACAGTGTTGTGCATTATCTAGATAAAATTATCTAGATAATTTATCTAGATAAAATATAGTTATCTTTTTATCTTATCTAGATAAATAAATAGGCTATCTGAGAATAATTATCTAGATAATTAATATGAAATCGAAGATTTAAAAAATTGTTGACACAAAATATTATTTTAAACCGCGCTTTGAAATAATATATTAATATTAAAAAGTAATGACACATTCTATTGTTCCAATAATGTATATGGGGGCCTACAGTGTACGAACTTGGCTCGATAAAATCTGTCGTCGACGGTTAGCATTTAAATTGCAGGAAATTTTCAGTTAAAAATAGTTTACACGATTTCATTTACACAATATATTATGGTCCACTCCACTTAGCCAATTCATTGTGTTTATACACCTGAAACACTTCCAGAAAATAACATCTCTTTAGATCTCTAAATATTAATATACCTACTGATTGATACTTATCACCAGAATACTGAACATTGATTTGAACTAGAATCAGAATTTTTACAAAATATTGAAAATCAATCAGGTGATGTAATAGATGTAGTAGATGTTTCTGATATTTTGAATATTAAAAATTCTATTACTTCCAACAACTACAATGAATATTCTGAAGATGGTGATGATTTGGATATAATTTTGTATAACCATATAACATGCTCTGCACTCTGCCACACATTATTTTATTTATACATATAATAATATAATCTATATATATGTTAATATGTATATGAGAATATAGTATATATATTTATATATTGTAAATTTTAAATTTTAACATAACAATTTAAATTATTTAATTTTAAGCATAAACATAACAAAACATATTTTATAACTTCCTACACAAAAAATTATAATGATAGTTTTGGGTATTGAATGATGTTTTTTATAACATTATAACCTATTATGTAGTCAACTATTTAAATTATATTAAAGACAAAATGTATAACATATTATATAATAAACAAAAAGTACCTACACATATATTTAATTTTAAATTTATAAAATTGTAGATTGGGTACAGTCCTACAGATTTTATACTATTACATATTTTTCAGTTTTTTTTTATTAAACAATAAACTCAAAACTCCTAACATGGGAAATAGAAAAAAACGTCCAACTAAAGTATTATTGCTAATAGCTATTCTCTGATATAAAATATTAATATTAATTGTCTTTTTTTTCTTCAAAATTTCTATTAAAAAAAAAATTATCTTTTTTTTTATCTAGATAAAATTGGTTATCTTTTATCTTTTATCTATAAAAGAATTTTAAATTTTATCTATTTATCTTATCTAGATAAATTTAAAATCAATTATCTATTATCATATCTAGATAAATTATGGGTTATCTTTGTACAACACTGGCAATACACGCTAATATATTTCGCTTAGTATTATTGATATATTTGATTCTTTTATATTATACGATAAGTTATCATCACGCGGTTCCCAAAATACACCTGCAGTTTTTACTGCGCCTGCGCCCAAGTCTAATGACATACATGTGTTTGAGTCGACGCCGGGAATATTTTCTAATAACTTGGAATTATTCGCTGTCCATTTTGCCATTGTAAACCCTGCTTTGCTTAGCGTAGTTATTAAAGTATTACGTAAATATATAGATTCTTGTATAGTGGATCCACCTGTTAAACAATCGTCTACACAAAAATCATGTTTAATAAATAATAATATTCGATATCAAAATGTCATTACATTCTTCCGATAAAACAGATAAGCATTTAATAGCCTGGAAACTTGCCGATACCGTGCCATACGTTACCGTACATAATCTATATACTTTAATTTTATCATTGTAATTGAACCGCCACACTATTCGTTGATAATTACGATGCGATTTGTCAATCCAAATTTGGCGATACATTTTTGTGACGTCTCCAGAAAATGCATATTTATGAGTTCTAAAACGAGCAATTATTTTTATTAAGTCTTCCTGTATAACGGGCCCCTTCATTAGTACGTCGTTAAGAGATAATCCCGTATCAGTTGTACTTGACGCGTCGAATACCGCGCGCAATTTTGTAGTACGACTATTTTCATTTATTACGTATGAGTGTGGTAACTATCTCTAAGTGACAAGATGAGATAATAATAAATTAAACTTAATTATTGATTATAATTATTTTTTATTATTTTTTTTATTTTTTAGACCTAGCATATTATATACAACATATTATAAATACAATTAATGAAGATAAAGGTTAGTTTTATTATTTAAAATTTAGTAATTTTAATTTTAAACATATTAACTATTGCTGAATGTCCAGTCGTGTTTGTCCCACTAATAATGTTTAATCTATTATGTATTTTTAAATTCTGAATTATGTAATTAATTTATGTATGAATAAGTCACATGTTTTATTTATTTCTGTTACCCAATTGTACTTATTCCACAGAAATTATTTAAAGAAAATGCAAATATGCTAATAAAATATAAAATAAAATATATTAATAAATTATATTAGATTCTGAGCGAAGCGAAGAATGTATTGGTTTTACAATGAGTCAATGATGTGTGATTTTTTTTTGTTTTTATTTTTTTTTTTTTTGTATGAAAACAAAATTACGACCCGAAATAATGCTCCAATTTGCACGAATATGGTATGTTTTCGGTAGCAAAGTGGATGTAGTTGGTACTTTATTTAGGTCATTTTTCGAATTTCTCAAAATTGATCCTAAGCGGTAGAAAAAACGACGAAATAATGACGAAAAAACGGCATCTTTCACGAAAACTGAAATTTCGACGAATTCGAATTTAATATTTCACTATAACTCAAGCAATTTTTAAGTTAGAGACTTGAAAATTTTTTGAGGTGTTCACATAGCTATTATATCTATGTGGTAAAATTTTGAAACCGTTACATTAATTTTTCTTCAAAATATAGGACTTTGAATATTTCGTAAAATTCACGTTTTTACGTATATAATGTGTGATAAAATTGTCAATTTTGGGTATTTTGGTCTGAAAATTTTACTCAAGTATACTTACATATTACTTAACATCATACTAAAATATTAGAAAATCTTTAATCCCAATTTATTTATTTTTATTCGGTTGATTAAAAACGCTCGAGAAAAATAGAGCAAAACAGTTGGAAATATCAACAACACCACAATAGTTAACGTTATTATATTTCATTGTTTCCGGAAGATTGGAATTAGATCGTTTATTACCAATAAATTTCCAGAATAATTTTGGATTAGATCTTATAGAATTTTGAGTTTTTGAGATAAAATTATTATAATCAAATTTATTAAGTGACTTACACTGAGCACGTATGTTAGAGAACTGATTGTAATTATATTGGGTTGGATATCGTTTGTATACTTTATGTGCTATTTTTTTCTTTAATATTAATTGTTTTAACGTTTTACTGAACCATAAAGGATACTTAGGAGTGTATAAATATTTTACACTACATGATGAATCTATAATTCTAAAAATATTATCATAAAAAATATTGAGTGCATCATTGACATTTAAATTCTTAAATATACCATTCCAGTCTATTGAAGCAATATTTGATCTAATATTATAATAATCACAATGCATATACTCATACATTTGTTCTACATAATTTAAAGGTTGAAATAATGGGACTGATATTTTAGTTAACAATGCCGGATGATACATACGATCTAATGGTACAAGGGAATACATTACAGAGGACACACTTATATTATTTATATCTGA
>JAIUCT010000017.1:10090909-10115739 GCA_021307375.1 Tetraneura akinire | reverse complement strand
AGCAAATATTATTTATTATGTATTGAATACAATATACATTATATTCTGAATTTTATAA
This sequence comes from Tetraneura akinire, assembly GCA_021307375.1. Taxonomy (NCBI): domain Eukaryota; kingdom Metazoa; phylum Arthropoda; class Insecta; order Hemiptera; family Aphididae; genus Tetraneura; species Tetraneura akinire. Next base: position 10,115,681 of record JAIUCT010000017.1, on the reverse strand, counting down.
GTCTTGCGTTATTATTTATTTTATTATATATAACATTATAAAATATTTGATATAATCGATCAAAAATGAAAAACACGATTTATATTTTTTCGGAAATGGGAGGGGTTTGAACCCCCACCCCCCCCCCCCCCTTGCGAACGGGCCTGCCTATATACCACTAATCACGACATCATGTGCATTATTGTTTTTTGAAATATTAAATAATATTTAAAATTTTCTTATTTATTAATTAAATTGATTTAATTTTGATTTTGGTTTTATTTTATTAAGTCCAAAAAATGCAGAGCATTAGAGACTACTGTGCAAAAAAATATAATAACAAAGTTTATACAATTGAGAGAAAAAATTCTAGTAAGAAAAACAGTGGATCTGGATCTGGATCTGGATCTGGATCTGGACCTGCATTTAGAACTGGTGGTTTGGACGTTGATCTAAATGTAACGTTACATTGAAGAAAAAAGATTGGTAAACTTAATAAAATTAAAAAAAGTGATTTTATTCTTCCCTAACTATTAAACATTTATTATTTCAATAGTATATTTATTAATAAAATACATTTTTAATTTAATTATTTGTATTTTAGAAATTAACAAAATCTTATTAATTTTATAAAGAAAAATTTATTATCATTATAATGTTATAATAAAAAAAAAATTAATTATTCTATTAATTTTATGTTTAATAAATCTGATTTAATTTAAATTCTGTAATAATTCTGTTAATTTAATAATTTATGTTTATGAAATATAATATATTTTATAGATTGAATAAGATTATTTTGTTATTGATTGTTTGATAATAAATATATTACTAATTATTCTTTATTTCAATTTATTTCAATTTATTTATAGTTCTTTTTATAGTCACAGTTTTTTCTTCCTAATTTAAACCAACCACCGATTATTGAGTCAACACGTAACGTTATTGTTTTCCTTTCCGTTCTTTTTACCATGATATAACGGTTTACATAGAGTAATATAAAAATAAATTACCCTATGCCATTATATGACTCGTGTTAATTATACTGTATAAACGTGGTTTCGTGAATATTATAAACGTTTCACTTATTACTTTTAATGCGCCATTGCAGTAGATATTGCACATTCATGAAATAATAATTAATGTTACATGAAATATTTTATTTTATGGTACCCATTGCCTAACTGATAAGTTATATTTATATTTTATCTTATAATATATTAATATTTATTATGTCTGCACTCTGCGTATTAGTGTATTATTTTGAATAACATATCTAGAATGATATTAATACCAGAATAAATTTAATTTCAGATTGACATAAATTTAAAAAAAAAATATAACATTAGAATGTTAATTTTATTTAAGATTACACAATTGCAATTAATAATTTACTATTGACTATTTATCATACTATATCTGTAAATGGCAAAAGTTTAACTATTTTGTATTTGCTTAATTCAGTATTCATTCCAACGGCGGAAAAAATTACGCGCCCTGAACATGGTTAATTTCGTACAAAAAATTTTGTGTTCAGAATTCGCAAAACATTTTTGTAATCATTGGCAACCACAGCAAAAGATGCTAAGAAGTTCAAGAGAATCACTCAAAATTTACATCATTAATTCATTTGTGATATTAATTACAAGGATTATTAACTAATCAAAAATTGATATACTTTTATACGTTGTCAAATATTAAATGAATATTATTGTGAAAGCAGTAGAATGACATTTATGTTTTAAACTATTTCACAAATTTAAAATTGATTACCCATTAGAACCATATAATTTTGGGTTATTTATTTAAATATATTTTTATGAAATAAAAATAAAATAATTACGGAATTAAATTCACAAAAAAAAAAATTTTTTACTCGACATAATTCTCCGATTATCACAAATAGAATATGTATGTTTCCTGTTGGAAATTGGATACCTACTTTATTTAGGTCATTTTTCGAAATTCTAAACATTTTTCACCCTATGCCTATACGATAAAAAAAAAAAACGGCATTTTTATAATAATAATTAACAATATATTTTCTTGTAAATTTTTTTAATGTACTCGTATATAGTAAAAAAAAAAATATTATTTTGTAAATATATTTATATTTTCTACTACTTATCATTTCTGTTGGAACTAAGGAGTGACTATACGAACACGATACGCACTTAATATTAGAATTTTATTTACACAAGTGAAAAATGTTTATAATATAATATAACCATATTGATTATAAATACTTATAAATAATTATCAGTGATATGTTAACTAATAGTATTACTACGCTTAAGTTAACAATGCTTATTGAAATCATAGAATAAACAAATGGTACCTACGAAGAAAATTTATATATAGAGCAAAATATAACAAACACAATTTTTATTGTTCAGTAAAATATAAAACGTTCGATTTATTTATTATCCTTAAAAATTGTTATAAGAATGATGTCTTTCAATACAACATTTTTTGCTTTCACTTGTTTTATTATTTTATGCAACGGCGTTTATGAAGGTAAATAAAGATATTTTTTATAAATCCAATTCATTTGCGCCCAAAACACTTTTTCCATAGCACATTTGCGCTCAAAGTATTTTTAGTAATAATTCGTTAAATTCATCCAACGTTGCCAATTTGTACACCGGTATCACACATTTCTTATACTATAAATCCATTACCGGAATACGAATGATGCCTACGAATTTTAACTGCTATACTCCGATATGTCCATCAGTACATAATGTTATTGGAAATTTAAAATTAATTCAAGTGGAAACTTACTTTAAAATAAAATAAATTAACAAAGGCACAATTAAAGTTAGACGTAATATATAAAAAAAATTAATAGAATTGAGTATTTTAAAAAAAAATACTCAAAAATTTAAAGCTATAGATTTAAAATAAAATATTAATTATTTTAATAATTTTAATATTATTTTAACATAATTTTAGGACTATAGTTTATTCTTTATTAGTCTACCTACCAAAAAATATATTTTTTAAATAACTATTACATTTATACACTACCTACCCATTTTAAAATTGTATAAAAATATAAATAAATACATCACTATAAAGTATAAACCCAATATAATAATATTATTATAATAAGTATTTTATTTTTTATTTTTTTAATTATCAAAATAAATAAAAAACAGCCAAATGTGTAGTATTAAATTTTAGTAAAATAAAGTACCCTACTTTTATGGTTAAACCTAATATTAAGTGCTATTTAGCTTTCATTTGTTTTATTATTTTATGCAACGTCTTTTATGAAGGTAATGTTTATATATTATACATATTGTATATTTGTATCTATATATTTATTTAAGTCATACAAAGGGACATATTATTCTTTGTGACAATACGTGATTTAGTGTATAACTAGGTACCGAATTATCGAAATATGTTAATGCTAATGTTCCGAACAAAAACTGTTATTATATTCACTTATGGGGAATTTCTTTAATATATAAATATTAAAACTACGGTAAGTATGTAAGTTTATGTCCAGGATAATTTTAACAATACATATTAAAACAATAATATAATATCTAAATAAAGTTATGTAATATTATTCTGGATTAATAATGGTTATTAATAATTTTGTGTTATTAGATAATTATGTTATTATATTATTATATTATTAAATACAATTTTTTATTTATTTTAAAATAATACTAGTTTGTGGTGCTGGCAGTAATGCATCTACGGGTAAACGCAAAACTTCTGCCACTCAGAATAAAGGTATAATTATAGATATAAGTATTAAATTCTTAGTTCTATAAATAGCAATATTATTGATAACTACCTACTTATTTTATATTATATTGGGTTGATATTGAGTGTCATTTTTTATGTACCTATTCTTATTATTATGTTATAAAATTTACTTTTATTTTATTTTTAAATAATTCTAGGTTCCACTGTTAGGAATAAACCAGAATTGTATACTTTAGAAATGTGTATCGGTAATATAATATAATATTAATTCATATTTTAGTAATTATTAAATATTGATATTTGTAAAAGACGTATGTGAAATAAAATAGGTGGTATATATTTAAAACATTATATTACTTTAATTCAAAGGAGATAAATCATTTGTTTATTAAAGTTGCAATTCTAAATCAATAATTTTCTAAATATTATTATTCAAAGATATACAATTTTAATATTTATTAGCAATCGTAATTTGTTAAGATATAGTATTTTCATCAATCATACAATGAGTACCTAGTGAAAAAAATTATTTCTAATTTTTCAGTCTGTTACATTTGAATTCATTTTCAATTACTAGGTACCTGTATATAGTATATTCTATTACGTATTTGTGTTTGTATTTATAATTCCATTATTATTCCATGTATATATAGAAATTTAAGAAGAACGTATTATCGCTTATAATATTTTTATTAATCTATTATTTTTTTTTTTTTTTATGAGCTGTTTTCAATTTTAATAGTGAAATTTTCAAAAGCATTTTATACTTATTGAAGATGTATTGTGAAATACTATAATATTATAACAACAAAAATTGGTTATATTCATCTAATAAAATTAGTTACTGACTTCTTAATAATGACTTTATATTATCGCGTAGAATAGAGGTTCTCGAACTGTGGATTGCGACCCAATAGTAGGTGGTGATAAAAATTTTAGTGGGTTGTAATTTGTGAAATTTTCTTAAATATTCCTGAGCTATTTTTAAGAAATAAAAATAATTAAGTAATCATATTTTTATTAAAAATTTGTTTTTATTTTTATTATAAGTACCCACCAATTACTTTTTATTATACCAACATAATGGTACAACGCTTATATTATTATAGTTGGACGTATTGTATAGTATTTATATTTTTATATATTATAAATTTATAAATTATAATTATACACTTTTCTTTGATATTAAAATTTATTTTATAATTGAATCGGCGAAACATATAACACTGCCTTAACAATATAACGTGACAAGTATTTACAAAAATAAATGAAAAATTATCAACTATACTATACCATAAAAAAAACCTCACTAGGATTGGAAAATAGCTGGTCCCAAAAATGTGCCATTTTTGAAAAATATGTCGTACTTATGAAAAGTTTGGGAGCCTCTGGCATAGAATCGTTATTAAAAAAATATAGTCATAAATTCTGTGATATAAAAAGATAAATATTTGTAGATTATAAATTAGCACTATGATAACCATCCAAATCAACGTTACAGTAATTTACTCAAATTTTGAATAACTATCCCATAATTAGTTTTGACTATTTATACATAAATTAAAATTATTTTTACAAGAATTGTTATATCTTGTGTTGTACTATAATATTGTATTCCTTAAACGTGATTATATTGATATGAGCCATAAAACAAGTGAAAGTTTCAATTATCAGTTTAATTAATAAAAATTGTATTAAATATTTATAAATAAATACTGACTTAGAAATATTATATATTAATAAATATTTGGTTATTATTTTATGTATATTTTGTAGGTTAAGATTATAGGTATTATAAATTAATACATATTAATTAATCATTTTATAATAATATGGTTACGGCTAGAATATTTAATGAAAAGTTTGGGTGGTATGTATTAAAAAATTGTCTACGATTTAAAAATGTTCTAACATTATATTATATATTAAATATAATTTTATTAGGTCTATGTCCCCAGCATCGCAAATTGAAATTATTTTATCAAACCCAGTGCTTTTAATTTTTCTGGATTGTGCCGTCCATAGTCCATCACACAATTTGTAGCACAAAACTTAGGCTAAGTTTCTTCCTAAGTTATGACAAAAAAACTTCATTATTAATATAATATGTATGATGCCGTCTCACATGCTAGGTTATAGGTCATACAAAACCCCTGATTATCCACATTAGTATCAGGGTTACACAAATAGGTTGGTTTTTTTTAGTACCTTGGGGTAGCCCCATCCTCATGAAAAGTGACGCGAAGTGACACTCGAGTAAGTCAGCGGAGCTGATAGGCGAAGGCAGCTATCACTTGCATTGAAAAATTATAAAACAAACTTCGGAACAGACAAATCTAGCACAATCGATAATCCTTAGTTTGTTAAAAGAAATTCAATTGGCCTAGGGACATGGGCCTAATTTTATTTTTATTTGATAAGTTTTATAAATATTATATCGATAGTTATAAGTACAGTATTGTTCTAACCTATAAAAATATAATTTTTCAAAACTGAAAACATAATGTTGACCAACATATTTGTTTTACAAACAAATAGTTGAACTTTTTTGGTGCAATCTTATAGAGTGAAATATGAATAATTTCACGAACTTTAAGTTGATAATAATTATTATAAATGTATTAAAATTATTTTTATTTACGGCCTAGTTGAAGGTTACAACATTTAACCACATAAGAATAATTATGACTGTATACATGATAGTAGTGATTTACTACACTACATTTGTTAGGTACTACATTTGTCATCAATTATAGAATTAAGTTTGATATTTGTTTGATTGCTATAAATCAATGGAATAATAATCTATTATTATAAATTATTTGTCTCTATTATTCATCAAAATATCCTATCTACAATAAATATTTTTATGAAAGTGGAAAAAAAAATGGATAATGCTTGTTATGGAGAGAAGAATATGGTGAACGTGAAGCTAATGTGATTTGTTAGGTTATTATAAAAAATTTATCAGTTATAGTTGAGAGATTAAAAATTTAAAAAAATGTCATTATACTGTAACACGTGGCTGGGACATAATAAAAATTACCAAAGGTTATTAATTAGTATTAATTACCAAAATGTTGGTTTCTTTTAAACAATGCAAAAAATATTGAGAAGATAACTATTCGCTTCATGCTCTGAGACCCCAACCTCCATGAGATTGTTAAAACGGAGCTCAGTCCTCCTGGTTTTTTATATAAAAGAAAATCAATATGTATATGCATCATGTATACCCTCAAAATATTAATTTTATTTTTAATAAATTATTTGAGAAAGATACCTAAATGTTTTTTTTTTTTTTTTTTTATATCGATATCAGAGATGAAGTCTAGATATTAATTTAGATATTAATTAGATATTGATTGGTAAATGGTAATCAATCAGGTTCTTGATAAACGGATGTTTGATAAATGCTATATGATCATTTATATTATATTATATATTTTTTTATATTTTTTTAATCGTGTCAAACAGCCACATTTTTACACATTTTATACAAGTGTTTAAGTGTCCATATGAGCATAAATATAAATATACATATCGGTCTAAAATTATTACTTAATTAAATAAACATAAACATAGATATGAGTCAGAATTAATTAAATATAGAAAAATTATATAATATACATATTTATATCCATATATAAATATATATATTTTTACAGCTGTTTAAAGTTGATATTTCAGTAAAATTAATATTTAAAGTATTTACATGGATTCTTCCTATTATATTTCAATATTATTAATGATAAATAAAATTGACAAAATTATATTTTTATTTAGGCGACAAGGAATTTTATGAGGAATTCGATTGAACTTGAAAATATTATAGGGCGTTCACTGTTCATATACCTATACGGTCCATATATGTGTGATAACATTTTGCGTTTTAAATATTTTATAAAAATAATGTCAAAATTTTAATCAATACCTACATTATCTGACTGAACTTCCCTCTGAATCGTCTTTTTGAATGCAATGGTTTATCATTGCATTCAAATTCTAATTAAAATTAAATACTATGATTTTCACGCCTATATCCCTGCGGCAGAAGTATCAGCTCATTTTTTTAAAAACATATTTATTATAATAATGAGGGTTCTCAATATGTATTTCATGACGTGAAATGAAGAAAAACACCATTGTAAAATTAATTTATCCCTCGCTGCGCTTAGGATGTAAAAAATGTATAACTTTTTAAATTTAACAAAATGTAACTTGCTTTTTGAATAAATACGAGTAGGTATATTAGTTTTTAATTTCATTTTCATTACTAGGTTATGAAGATATTATAGATATTATAAGATTTTTATTGTATAATCCATGTAAGTATAATATTTTATAACTTTTTTTTTTTTACATATTTATATAAATATGTTATTTATGTGTTCTACTCACAACACTTAAATAAAGTTTTCTAAGTAATATTAACAATAATTTAACAATTAAATATATTTATTAATCTGGTCTTGTATATCTGTATATCATTTGAGAGATTAAATAAAGTTTGCTGATATCAATTTGTTGATTAATCGTTGATGGTCTCTATAGGTCGTCAGACCGATCACCCTTTTTTGTCTTTTTATATTGATTAATTGGTATTAACTCTTCATTTTTTTTTTTGTATCGTTTCCATCTTTGTCATGTTGTAATAGTACAAAAGTGGCGTAAATTTGCCTGTACATACGATGCACTTGCACTACTACATTTGAAATGTGTTTTTGTTATTTAAAATAATAGAAAAATACAATATATATAATATATTATAATCATAAATAAATTATAACATCCCTAAAAATGAATCTATGATCATAAAATATAATATGATATACCAACGAGTATATCATATTTATTCATAAATTAGTTTTATCAAGGAAATTTGAGTAGGTACTGGTAATCGTAATAAAAAAAAATATAACCCTGCACCACCATTGAGACCAATTTTCGTTACTGCACAAAACATATGAACAGTAAATAGTCTATGACTATTGATCATTATATACTTTAATACAATAATACTATTTAATATATAAATATATATATATATATATTATTGACTTTTTATTCATTGGTATAATTTTTTTCAATATTATGATAATGTACACTACCATAACATACATAACTATAATATATGTAACGCGGTGAAATTAATATTTCAATAGAATATTTTATAATGACATTATTCTCTTTAGATATAATATTTTATAATTTTAAAAGTTGGTCCGTAAAAATAAATCAATCTCGAATATTCCTAGCTCAGTTATCTTCAACGATTTAGTCAGTACCGACGAACTCGATTTAGCTAATTTAGTTGCCAAACATTTTAATATAAACATAATGAAAATGTCTAATGTCTATACATTGCCTTCATCCACCTCTTCTTTTCTTCTTCTTTTATTTCATCTTTCGATTTACCAAATAATGCGTATTTCTCTGTTGACAATGTATTCTAGAAACTATCTTCTCTTCTTGGCAATTATTCTCCTGGACCAGTTGGTATACCAGGTGATTTTATCTTTAATTTACGTCACTCCCTTTCTTGGCCGTTGTGGTTTTTATTTAGAAAATCTCTTGATGAAGGTGCTTTCCCTTCTATTTAAAAAAAAGTTCATTACGACCTCTTCTAAAGAATGGTGATTCTTCCAGTATAATGAACTATCCTCCTATTGCTAATATTTCTCATGTAGTGAAAATCATTGTATCGTTAGTTCTTTCATCTATAACTATTAGTTAATACTTTCCTCATCGATGAACAATATGGATTTCAGCCTAGTAAATCAACTATTACATATAACCTTGTGTTTACATCCTTCATTTTTGAGTCTTTTGCTCATCATACACAAGTTGACACGATTTACTTTGATTTTTCTAAGGCCTTTGATCGTGTTAACCATGTCATTCTTATAAAAACAATATATGATTTTGGTTTTGTTGAACCTATTCTATCATGGTTTTCATCTTATTTAAATGACCATAAGTCCGTAAGTAATGGATCTAATTAAATTTTACTAATTCTGCTATCATTACCCCTTCATCGGGCGTACCTCAATGTGCCTTGCTATCTGCACTATTGTTCTCTATTCTTCAACGCATCTTCTACTCTATGTCATGCTCAACTACTAATGTTGATAGGTGACATAAAATTATTTATGGGCATTCAAAATTTGGAAGATACCTTACTTATCTATTTGACCTTGACCGGCTAGTTCATTGGGAAGAGTCATTGGGGCTCTCTTTTAATGTCTCCAAGTGCCTTAAAATATCCTACTTTCGTAATTCACATCCCATTCTTACTGATTACACCATCCATGGTATTCCTATTACCTCTTCTAATTCTGTCCGTAATCTTGGCTTTTATCATATTTCCAATTTATCTTCCAAATTTCACATCCAAGAGATATGCTGTATTTATAATACTTGGTTTTTACGTCGTATTTTCTCATACTTTAAGCTTGATCACTCGCTCAAATTGCTTAACCGTTCTCTTGTACGTCCTATCTTTGAATATGGTTCTGTCTTATGGTCTCCTCTCTCATGTACTAACTTCATTGCGATCGAAAGAGTTCAACGGAAATATCTTCATTTCATTTCCTACATTTTGAAGATCCCTTGTCCTCCCCATAATTTTTCCCCCGTTCTTAATTTTTTATCAATTTATACCCTTACTGATCGGAGACATAATGCCGACTTACCATTATATCAAAATTATTAAATAATTCAATTGATTGTCCTATACTCCTTTCACAAATTAATTTTAAAGTCCTTCGTCGCCACAAAAGAAGTACACTACACATTCGTGTTCCTTTTTCTACTTCTACCTATTTGTTATACTCTCCTATTTATCGCTTTATGTGTCTTGCTAATGAAAACCCCACCTTGAATTACCTCTAAATTATCATTTTACTTGATCTCTAATTTTTCACTTATTCTTATTTCTTTTAATTGTTATTAGTTATTACTGAAGTCTTTTAATTTCTCCTTTATATATATATATATATATGTTACCGGAAATGTTGACATTTCAGGAAATGATGACAATTCCTAGTCAAAGTTGACAATTCCTAACTCTTTTAGGAATTGTCAACATTGACTAGGAGTTGTCATCATTTCCTGGAGACTTTAGGAATTAACAGTATTAGAGTAATTTATTTTTTTTTATTTTTTTATTTTACATAAAGTAACCTAAGTACTTATAATACAGATACCTATTACGTTTTTCTGTATTGGAATTATTATTTGTAGTTAATATAAATTTAAATATTATACTAGGTGCCAATGCAAAACAAGCATGCAAATCTATATTTCAAATTTGCAATTCCAAGTGTGACGGTGGTTTAAGTTGTGATAATATAATATAATATGTAATAGGTAGGTATACTAATATGTGATACCTATGTAATATGATGTATAATATATTTTATTAATTAATTTGGTCATCATTGCCTTCTATTGTTAGGAAATGTTAAAATTTCCTAGGCAATGTTGACAATTCCTAACTGTTTTAGGAATTGTGAAAATTGTCTAGGAATTGTCATCATTTCCTAATTGTCAACATTTCCGGTAACATATATATTTTTATGTCATTTGTTATATACAAATTAGGCCTCGGCCTGTATTGTAATAAAATAAAATAAAATAAGTTATTCGTCCATTAAAGGTCCAAGTTTTTCGTATGGTAAATATTAGATCAATTATTTTTTTTTTATTTATGTTATGGGTATAATTTTACATATTTAATATAATTTGATATATATATATATATATGAGAATAAAGCATTTAAATAGATTTAAAATATTAATTTAATATATTTAATATTATTGTATCATTTTTAGATAAAAAATTTGTACACAATAAATAATATATTTTAAGAGTAGCGGAATATATTAATTCCGTGCCCCCGTATCAGGTAACAGGTACCCCATAATATGGTGTTGTTCTTGTAACTACTAATTTTAATCATTTTACTTTTACTTAAATAATATTATAAATTTAATACCAACTTTATAGTTTTATACATGGAAAACAATTATAAGAAATTAAATATACATAAATATAGCAATAATCATATTATAATTATTTATATGATTTTCAAAATGCATATTAAATATTATGTTTAAGGGGATTGAAAGCGTTATATATTTTAATCGATTTGACTTCAAAGACTGACAACAATTTAAGTACTTTCTGTGGTTTGATTTTAAAAATGTACAAATATTTGACTGCATTATCAAGTTAGCTATGCATCAGTCGGAACATATTTTACATATTTTAAAGAATTATTTAATTATTTACCATGGAAAATTAAGAAATATATTAATAAATATAATAATACCGAGAGCAATCCTATGCGCGCTCTGCAATAGGGTAGTATAACTTATCTCAAGGTCATAGTCATATATCTTCAGATAATAATTAAGGTATATAAATTATGCTCGTTTAAATGACTATTCACTATTAATATTAATGATGTACATAATAAAGCAATCACTTTCGTCGCTCATTAAATTTATAGTATACATGTAAAAAAAAAAAAAACAGTAGGTATCATCATTTATTAATTACCTACATATTGTCCCAAAATATAAGTAATCAATAATCGATACTAATTTAAAAGCAACAATGATAAAATTAATATCTCTACTTCCATAAGCTCTAGTACAATGTTAAGTCAAAATACGAAATCCAAATCATTATTTTAGTTTTTGTAACTATTAATTTTTTGAAGCTACGAGTATAACACAAAATAAGTGAAACGCGCGACACTTTCAATCCCTTGTTTCAGTATCATTCCTCATATATTTCTATGACAGTTATCAGATATCAGTTAAATCGCCACCTCCGATTTCTATACAAGGCTTATTATAATTATTATTATTTTAATTATTATTATAGAAAAGAAAGATTTAATTGCTAGGCGTAAATCATTTGGTAAGTTCAATGTTAATGCACGTTTTATACATTAAGTTTGGTGCAAAATTTTATTTATATAAAATTTGTCTTTTTAAATTATTGTAAAATCTTCTTTTTTGTTGGGCATTCCATCATAAAGCATAGTGAATTATACATTAATTATCTATATTTAGTTCACAATATTTTCACTAAATACAATAATTATAATAATTAATTATTTAATCTAAAAAGAAATATAAATAATGTAAATTAAATAGCTTTCCCAGATAGCAAAATATGTTATTATACTTTATGTTATAATAAAACTACAAAAATAATGAGAAATATTACTAAAAAATTATTATTTCATTATAAATACAAAAATATATTTTTGTAATTATATATATAATAATATATAATATATTTGATAATAATATCAAAATATTTAATTTATAAGAATATTAATAGGTATATTACTTTTAACATTATTATAAAATAGAAATATAATTGTATTTAATGTATTTTGATTTTATATATACATATAGATTGTAAAGAATATTAAATTAATCTGAGTCATCATAAATTTAATTTACAGTACACCAACTATAGTCCAGATTTCTATTATATTTTAATTTTTAATATAAAAAAGAAGTGCTGATACTCATGATTCAATTTTCAAACTGTAACTATCGATAGGTGTCAAGCTGACCTTATAATAAATTAAACTAGAGTATTGATTATAATATAATATATATATTATAATATAATAATTTAATATAATAATATTTTATTATTTTTATTTTTTAGACCTAAGAGAATATATAGAACTTATTATAAATACAATAAATGAAGGTTAGTTTTATTATTTAAATTTAATAATTTTAATATAATACATATACCATTACTGAATGTCCAGTAGTGTTTGTCCCGCTAATAATGTATAATCTATTATGTATATTTAAATTCTGATTTATGTAATTTATTTATGTATGAATAAGTCACATGTTTTATTTATTTCTTTTACCCAGTTGTACATATTCCACTGAAAATTTTTTAAATAAACGATTAAAAGTAAATGCAATAAAGTAAATTAATATACCTTTTATTTATATCTAATTATTTGTTATTACAATTTAATCAATTATGGACAATGACTATTACATTTAATTGGTTAATTAAGTATTAAATTATTTTATTTGTTATTTGCATTTATTTGTAATCTCAATCTAATGATTTAATAACTGCGTTCCAGATGCAAAATTATTTAATAAAATTTGATATCTTAGTCGATTAACCGCTTTATCTGCTATTTTGGCCGTATTCTTGTGTAGCAGATCTTTACATTTTCATTAATTCGTTATCTGCATTTATTATGGTAGACAAGATTAATGAATTCGAAGCACACCACAACTATCTTCTTTCAATTGTCGTTCCCTTTTACTACTATAACTCCCAAACTGGAATTATCTTCTATATTTTGGTCCTTGCCGCCAAATATATTAATAATGCGATATTGGCAAACGGTAATGTGCTATCTGTTGTTGATATGTCGGCGGTGACGATCGTTTTCCTTTAATGTTTCTCCGCCCGTCATCAGATCAGAATAGTTTCGTACGGTATTTGGTACGTTTTTTCCGGTTACATGGATAAACAGTATGAGAAAATCTTTTATAAATATTTTTAATATTATTAATATTTAAAAACCATGATTCGATGAAACATTTTAATACTTTTATGCAAATTTTAGTAGATTTTTAGCAAATAAATAATTTTCAGTCTGAAATTAAAGAACAATTCAACAAGTAATATATAAATGTAGGTAATAATACAAATAAAAACATTATTTTAGATTCTGAGCGAAGCGAAGAATATATTGGTTTTACAATTATGTGTGTCTATTTTTTTTTTTTTTTTTTTTTTTAGGAATGAAGACACTTTTACTACTCGGAATAATGTTCCGATTTGCACGAATAGCATATGTATCCGGTTGTAAAGTGGATGTAGTTGGTATTTTATTTAGGTAAATTTTCGAATATCTCAAAATTGTCTCTAGCGGTAAAAAAAACAAAAAAAAAAATGATGAAAAAACTGCATTTTTCACAAAAAACTGAAATTTCGACGAATCGATTTTGAAGTAAGAGACTTGAAAATTTTATTGGATATTCACAGAGATTCTATATATATGTGGTAAAATTTTTGAACCGTAATATTAATTTTTCTAGAAAATATAGGACTTTGTATATTTTGTAAAATTCTCGTTTTTATGTATACAATGTTTGATAAATTGGCAATTTTTGGCATTTAGATATGAAAATATTACTGTAGTATACCTACATGTTACTTAACATCATATCAAAATATTAGAAAAATCCCAAGTATCACTTTTTTTTAAAGTTTAAAGTTATTATTTTTAGTTTTTTGTTTTTTGTTTTTTTTGTTTTTTTTTTTAATGTTTGAAGCTTTGAAGATACTTTTTCTACGAGAAATAATTATCCGATTTTCCCGAATAGAATATGTAGTCGGTTGGAAAGTGGATGTTGTTGGTACTTAATAAAGGTCATTTCTCGTATTTCTCAAAATCGACCCCATGCGTTAGAAAAAACGACGAAGAAATGACGAAAAAACGGCAATATATTAATCTATTCCTACATTATCTGACTGAACTTCGCTCAGAATAATTTTTTCGAATACAATTATCATTGCATTCAAATTTAAAGACTATGTTTTTCACACCTATATCCCTGCTGCAGGAGTATCAGCTCGTCTTTTTTGTTTTGTTTTTCATCAGCATTTATCATTATAATAAAAAATGTTTATAAAACCAAGTGTTAATGAACCGTTAGTTGTTCAGTTATTATATTGCCATTTTCCAAAAGAAATCTCTCAGATTTAATATAGTGGATTAGTGTACTTATATTGGATTATAGTTTTACAGTAATTATATTTAAGAAGATATATTTTATTGAGTGTATAATAAATAATCCAAATATTTGCATTCAATTAATATTAGTAAAATACTAAATGAATATAATAAATAAAAATAAGTTCAACAAATATTTAATTAATTTCTTTAGATGAAAATAATCCAGAATACAGTTTAACCCCTGGTAAGAAAAATATATTTGAGTAAGAATACTGGAATTAGAAACAAAAAAAAAAATTATATAATAAAATTTGTTTTTATTGATTATAATAATTATTATATTCTCAATTATCTTACTAATTAAGGAGGGTAATCCTAAAATATTTACGAAATCTACATTATACTTATTATCATTAATGTACATTACTAAATAATTTCATTACTATTTTTTTAGATGTAGATAGTAAGCAGTTTTTAATTAATATAATTATTATATGTTTAATTTTTGATCATTTGAAAAGACTTAAAATATTTCTAAATGATATATTAAGTGGTTAAGAAGCTGTTAAAGGAATTCTTATTGAATGTGATAATTAATTTAGTAAATTAAATCATTTTTTTTTTTGTTGTAGAAGTTTTAAAGGATAAACTAAATATACGGGGTAAGTAAATATCTCTATCTTCTATCTTCTCTTCTCTCTATATATATAAAACGCTAACTTATCGTGTCTTTGCTTTTTTCATTATTTTTATTTTGTAAATTCTACCGTCTGTTATTTAAATTTTTTTTTTTGTTTATTTTGCCGCGCTCTCCTATACGCACATGCAAGCAGTTTACCAGCTGAGCTTGCGCAATACGCCCCGGTGTTACTAATGGAAATATATAGCCACCCAATTTCATTATATATGTAATTATTTTATTACAAGTCATCTTTTTTTTTTTTTACAATGATAAAACTTATAATTGGTATTATAATTTTCAACATTTCACATATCTGTGTTATATCAACATGTCTCCATTTATATCTTTTAGATCATATTATTCACAATACTTTACTATTTTTACTTTACAAGATTTGACTTTATTTTTTAGTTATTAGTGTTATTGAGCCAATTATATTGAAGTGGATCAGAATTAACGAAAATCTATACCTTGGTCGGACGATGGTTAGTGAGTGCGCCGAATTAAAAGTTAAAGAGTTATTTAGTCTATAAATATTAAATAGTGATATACCTGTACTAATATTTTCGTCTTAGTTTGTTATAATTTTCAAAAGTAAAATACTTGTAAGGGTAACTGGTATAATAATAGATTAACGTTTACTTTTATAATACTATATACAATTATGCGAGCAAATATTGTTATTTAACCTAATCATTGTAATTTCGATGTTACTAGTATATAATAGACATATGAGTAGGTAACGAGAATATTTTCAAATTTTAATTTATAGTCAATTATAAAAAAATTTTAAATTATTATTTCTTTAAGAATTAAGAAAAACAAAATTAACTTTGACGAATCCTAAAAATGTTAAGAAGCCATAGAAAAATTTCACTTATTGAATTTTTACGGAAATTGCGTATTTCATTATAACTGATTTTAGATTCTGACTGAAGCGAATAGCGTGTAACACAATTTTAATTATAACCCAAAAATACCCTAGATGCACGGGTACGAGTACGAGTGGTTATCTCTGTCAATATCCGTACGTAACGTTGTCGTTCGGCGTAATAAATATTAAATTTTAATTTTATTATTATGAATGTTTTGATAATATTTTTATTAATTTTATTTTTATTTTAATTTTATTCAATGAATATTATATATTATTATAATAATATTATATATTATATAATGTATATTTCTATAATAATGTTACTGGTGTTTCGTTTTCGTACACTCTGCCCCGTTCTGTTCAGTTAGTTTGTGAATAAAAAATATTATAATATAAGTTTTTAATATTGTCGAAATGGCATATTTTGTATCACGAGTATTTATTATGTGTATATTTATTAATTATTAATTAGTATATTATTGTATGAACAATATTTTATTATTTAAAAAATGAGTACTCCTTAATGTTAAATATAATATGAAAATAAACGATTTCGTGAAGTTTAATGTGTTTCGTTATTATTTAATTCGCCATTGTGTTTACATAAAAATACATATATATTTACATACAAAAAACGCTATAATATTATAGCAGTAAAACATATTCGATGTGTCAACCTAACCTAACCGTTGGAGTTTTTTTTGGAAAACTAACGTTAAAATTGGGGGTAATAAACCGAGGAAGACGCGATCATAACTATAATAATTAAATCAAATTCAACAAGCACATGTCATCTCGTCTCCTCAATTCAACGAATTATTGCCTTAGACGAATAGATCATCACAGGAAAATATTTTCACTGTCCATGACGTCATTACTCATAATCACTACCATAAATTTAAATTTTAAATCATGTGATTTTTTTGGAATTATTTTCTATTGGATAAATTCCATTTTGAGTCATTTTGAAATTGTTTTAAATATAGTACCATCTATACTTGACCGTCTACTGAAACATTTATTGTTTTTGGTATTCGAAGCATTATTTCTGGTCGAAAAAGTGTTTAAACACATGAAAAAAATACATACATTACTGTAATACCAGTGCATTCTTCCTTTTGCTCTAATTTTAAAATAATGAAATTTTATATTATCGGTATTCCATATCGGTTGATATTTTCAATATCGATTTATATTCAATCGATATTTTTATTACTCTATTAAAATAAATTATTTTTATATACCAATTAACAAATTAAAAAAATATAATAAATAATTTTTTTTTAGGAAGTGGACCTAAAAGAATAGGAATTATTCAAAAAATAATGAATTCAGGAAGTAAGTACATTTATTTAAAATAGTTAAGGTTAGATATATTAACAAATGAAAAGAAAACCAAAGAAAGTTTTGTGGTTGAACTTATTAATCAATTAAATGTTACTCATTTCCAAAATATACATATAAAACTAGTGATTTTAAATAATGGCCCATTGTTTTAACGTACATTTTAAATATAGGTAACTTTTATTTTTTAACAAAATTGTCTACAAACAATTTTACACCGCGAAATGAAAATTTTAATTTAATTCATAAAACACTTAAGGTAATAAATTATTTTTATAAATTATTATTTACTTTATCTTGTAATATAATTTAAAATAATTTCAATTTTAGTGAATTATGATGGTAAGTTATTATTATTAATTTAAGAATGTATTTATCATTGAATTATATAAAACTGTAAATGACGAGGCCGGATACTCATGTTCTTTGTAGCTAAGATTCATTATAACAATAAAAAAAAATAAAATAATACAAACAATATAATATTATAGAAATAGAATATTGGATATTTGTATTGTATTTGTTCAATGTTATTTTATATATGATCAAATCGTATTTTCAAGTATGGGGAACTTAGATTCTCACAGGAAAGGTGCGCAGCATTACTGAATCTAAATAAACTTCCTTTTCACCCTGAAACAGCACTGTTTTCATAATAAAGGATGTAAAATCATTAAAAGGGATCTTTATCAACCTACATTATTTAAATATAAAAATTATAGCAAAATATTAACTAAAAATATAGAACACTATACTATGAAGTTATAGACACATCTTAGACTTACATCTTGACTGTGGACGTATTATACTGATGAAGGCAGCATATGACACGAAGAAGTATTACTAAATTTGTCAAGGTTACCTGTATGTACAGTTATATTGCAATTCAATGAAATAGCACTATAGTCGTCGTCATGAACACTGGCGGCTGACCGCCACGATCCAAGTGGAGTATTTCTTGTAGTGGTGACCAAACATTTAATAAAAGAACAATAGCACCATTAGTTACGTCCCGGTACGTGGCCGGTGGTCACAATAGAATGAGAATCAATGGCTATATGGTGGGGTTAGGTACGGGTATGACGGCGGCTAGCCCCCAGTTTTCGTGATGACGACTATTGTCAGGTGACATTTTGGTTATACTTAAAATATAAACAAATTTAAAATATGAATCCCCAATTACGTTCATTGAAAATTATTACTTTATTTATTTACTAATAAAATACTCTATATAAAAATAACTAATATATACTAATATATTTGTATAATATAATAATTTATAACCAAAAATACACCTATAATTCACTCATATAATCTGTTGGGCTATGATGTTCTCTGAATGATAATTTTGTTGTTAATCAAAGTTCTAAATATAACGGATTTGTGAGATTTTTTTAATATTTTGATATCGTAATAATTATTTTGTATGTACACTTTATTCAAATTTCCAGACCTTAATCCCAAAACTGCTAATTTAATCAAACATTCTATTATAATATATAAATACCAGAATTTTACGAAATATTCAAAGTTCTATATTTTGTACAAAATTAAACGTATCGATTCCATTATATTTTCAAATATATAATAGTGTCTATATAAACATCCAATAAAATAGGCTATTCGTAAAAATGGGTGCATTCTTTTAGGTAGGAAAAATGTCTACATAAATAAAAAAAAAAAAAATAAAAAAAAAAATACACATATCATTGTAAAACCAATAGAATTCTTTGTTTCGCTTAAAATCTAAAATATTATAGAATTAAAAAAAACAATAGCTATTTATTTATGTCTTATGGTATTATAAAATGTTTATATCGTAATATCTAAAAAATTTTTTTTTTATTTAGATGCAATCCTTAAACAATGGATAGATTTTTTTTCTACCGCTCTCAGTAATATTAATTTTGGTATGTACAAAATATAATAATTAATTTTATAAATAATCTAAAAAATATTCAATAATTTAGGAAATATACGCAATAAAAACAGTTTTAATAACGGAATAGGAATGATTTGTCACTTTAGTTAAGATGATGGCTGTCGAATAACATTTTCTTTTACAAAATTATTTGATCTTATTACAATTAATTGTTAGAAATTTAATTACGTAATATAAAACATTAAAATATAATATTTTAATTGGGAATATATTATCACAAAATATAACTGATTTTGTAACGCGATTGTGTCAAATTGTCTACACTTGTAAGTTGTAATATAAAGTATAACCATTTAGTAGTATTACTATAGAAATTCAATTTGTAATCAAAAACATATAACATTCGTGACAATCGGAGTACTATTTGTGGTAGTAAAAGTGTCTTCAGACATAAAAACAAAAATAAAAAACAAAACAAAAAATAGCAAGGGAAGGGATACAGGTGTGCAATCATAATGTTTAATTTTAGTTATAATTTGAATGCAATGGCAAACCATTTCATTCGAAAAAATGATTCTGAGCGAAATTCAGTCATATAATGCCGTTTTTTCGACATTTTTTTCATAACATTTGCAATTAACTAAAAATTTCATATTTAAAAAGCTATAAAAAAATGAGACTAGGGATTTTTAAGTAAATAATTCATTTCAGTAAAATTTTCAAACCTTAATGCCAAATATTACCAATTTTATCAAACATTATATACAAAAAAAACGAGAATTATACGAAATGTTCAAAGCCTTATATTTTGTAGAAAAATGAACTTAGCCGTTCAAATATTTTACCACATGTATATTACTATAATAGTAGCTATATGAACACCCAAATAATTTATCAAGTCTCATATTTCAAAATTGCTCGAGTTATCGTGAAATATTGAAATCAAATTTGTCGAAATTTCAGTTTTCGTGAAAAATTCCGTTTATTGGTCATTTTTTCGTAGTTTTTTCTACCGCTTAGGGAAATTCGAAAAATGATCTAAATAAAGTACCAATTACATCCATTTTCCTTCCGGAACCATATTCTATTCGTGATAATCCAAGCATTATTTCGGGTAGTAAAAGTTCTTCATACTTAAAAGAAAAAAAAAGACACACATCATTGTAAAACCAATACATTCTTCTCTCTGCACGGAATGTAGAAATATGTTTTCTAAAACATAATTTAATAAAAATATTTCTACGTTTGTAATAACACGAAAATAAAGAAATAATAAAGAATATTAATATAAGTGGTATTACCTTCCTTCCTGTGTCGGAAAGGTTTCGGGGTAGTGAATTCGAAAGTCACCAAGATATATACCTATGATTATACGCATAGGCGTAATTACGGGGGTGCACGGGGGTGCAAGTGCACCCCCTGTAATAATCTGGTAGGTGCAAATTTATTGAATTGAACCCCCTCTAATTATTTTACACTAGTTATAATATTTTTAGTAAATATTGGTTTTTAATTTTTTTCAATAGCTTGTTTTTGAATTTTGATAATAGTGTCACAGAATATCAGAATTTATCATTGAGATAAAATTATCTTTGATAATGGTTACAACTGTGGTATAGTTGTGTAACCATTGTGAACGCAGAACAAATCACGCATGTTTACATGGTATCTGTGGTATAAGTGAAGGTGATTATAATAGCTTATCATTATTATAATATAATTATATTTCTTTGGGCAGGGTAAGTGGCTTCGTAAATAGCTTAATTTGTCATTATAATTTTTTATTCGATAATATTTTGCACCCCCTGAAATTTTACGGAATTACGCCTATGATTATACGAATGTTGATAACTGACACATCAATATTAAATTAATTAAATTAATATGATTATTAGTTACGTTACTTTATAAATTTAATTTTACTTGATGTTATTTTTATTGTGAAATAAGATCTAAATGTGTCTCAGCTATTATTCAAAGGAAGAGTTATTTTCGGTATATATAAAATAATAATAATTACTACTTTGGCTCAGCGACGATAACTGGAAATGGAGTTGAATTCGTAGGTTGTATAAAAGAAATAAATAAAGCTAGTGAATCTGATGATAAATGAATCTTGTATACGTCGAAACACCGTCAACAACTTCCGAAATAAGTCCTCTTGAAAAGATGTTGTGTGCGGCGGTGTTGGTCGCCGAGACTACGGACCAACACTGCTTGCTGGTAGGTGTCGTCGGGTTGTATTTATAACCTTTTTGGTTCGATCTACAGAGGGCTTTTCCCACGATGCTTTATGTCGTCTTAATGAATGGTTTATGTTTATGTAAAATGATAAAATATAGATTTTCCCACGAGCCGATCGATTATATTGAGTTATTATTATTAATCCTCTAGTCACCGACTGTGGTAACCTTTTCATTGCATTATATAAATGCCTTGTTATATTGCGAGTCGCCGATTCCGGCGTCGCTTATTTATTTTAATAATATAAACAATTTTATTGTGGTAGGTATTATCTGAGTGTATATGATCACCGTCTTCGACGTTATGTATATGAGTTTCACAAAGAGTTGTTTATTCAGACTGCGACGGTGTTTCGATATATGTTGATTCCTTTATTAAATATAATGAAATTTGATTAAAAGTTGATCGTTATTTAAACAATATTATAATCTTATTTTATATTAAAAATACAATTAAAGAAAAAGAATAAATGATGATATTTCATAATATCATTACAGTTTACTAGGTTTAATTTTATATTTTAAGAAAAATGTATTGTTTTTCCAATGATGAAGTATGTCTTTTTTTTTATGTAGGTATGTAGACCCTTTTTTTACCCGAAATAATGTTCCCATCTTCAATAATAGTTGGTACTTTATATAGTTTATTTATTGATTTTCTAAAAATTGTCACAACATGATAGGACAAACGACCAAATATTGATGAAAAACGGCATTTTTCACGAAAAATGAAATATCGACGAATTTTATTTCGATATTTTACATTAACTTTAAAAATCTTGAACTAAGAGAATTGTAAATTTTTTTGAGTATTAACATTAGTAATATATAAATAAATATAAAAAGATTAGCTGATATTGATGTGGAAGGGATACAGGTATAACTAGTATAGTGTTAAATTTTGGTTAACGTTTAAGTGCAATGATGAATTTATGATAAATACATATTTGATTATGAAACTGAGGCGGTACGGTCTCGGTGTCACCGTAGTCCGCGCTCTCAGTGGTGGATGAAGGGATGTATTATGTTACTGCCAACATTTTCAATTTTTTCTTTAACAACATATTTTAAATTATATTTGAAAATTAATTTTAATAGCCTATAAAGATTCGTTTTATATTTATATTTAGGTAGTTGAATAAATTATAATAAATATGATAATAATAATAATAATACATATATATATATATATATATATATATATATGTTTACAATATATTAAAATAATCGTAATAATTTTAAAACTAATAAAATATTATTGAACAAAGAACAAACTTCGAGTTATAATAATTAATATGAATATATCATATATTAATTATTAATTTATTATATAGGTAGGTACCTAAAACGTAAAAATGTAGTTGAATACGTTATCAATAATAAGTATAATAATATATAGTATAATAATAATAAGTATAATAAGTGGATGGGTCCACTTGTCTGACGAATAAAAATACCTACCGATCTGACGAGGTGTCGTTGTCGGTTAGCATGTCGGTGTGGCGGTGTGGCGGTGTGTCCGGCTTGACGGGCGGAGGCAAAAAGCTACACCCGACTCGCCGTTTAGGTCGAGCAGCACGATTCAGTCGTCCCCTCCGAGTCTCCTTTCCATAGTTGGATTGCAGGTCTCGGTGTGTACTAGCGCACCGCCTAGGTTGGTGGCTGACTAGGAAGACAGATCGCGCCCGACATCGTTCGTACAGGTGTACGCACCATATCGGGCCGTGTCATACTCCCTTGCCAAGCCGCCAACCATAGCGGTTTCCCGAAAAGTGCTGCGATGTTTGATTATAAACTTGGCGCACCTCTTAACTCGTGGGTAACTCTGTTAAGTCGGGCTTAAGAGTCTGTTAAGAGGGCCGTGTCAAAATGTAGAGATTGATAAATGTAAAAAATTTGATTAGTACATTATATTATTTTCTTATGAACTTAGCTCAAAATCGTTTTCAGGAATGTATTGATTCATCATTGCATTCAATATTAATTAAAATTCAATACTATCCTCTTTTTACCTGTATCCCTTCCCTTGCATTTTAGACAATTATATTATATATTTGGTTTATCGATTTAATTATATTTAATTATATTCATCGAAATATAAAACAATAATATCATTTTAACTTAATAAATATGAATATAATAGAATTATATATTATTATAATTTTATTATATAAAAAATATTTATGAGACATACAATCTGTTCAGACCGGTAGATGGTGGTAGCGTTACTTTAGTATCACTCCTGATTGGTTGTCAGTCAGTAGTGGTTTTTGTAGTAGCGTTGTC
>JAIUCT010000017.1:10069706-10080909 GCA_021307375.1 Tetraneura akinire | reverse complement strand
TTTAAATTTTTTTACTAAATATAGGACTTCGAATATTTCGTAAATTTCTCGTTTTTACGTATATAATGTTTGATAAAATTAGCAATTTTTGGTATTAGGGTCTGAAAATTTTACTGAAGTATACTTACATATTACTTAACATCATACTAAAATATTGGAAAAATCCCTAATCTCAATTTTTTTTTATAGCTGTTTTAAGTTGATATTTTTAGTTCAAACGAAAATTATAATCTGACTGAACTTTGCTCAGAATCGTTTTTTCGAATGCAATGGTTTATCATTGCATTCAAATTCTAAGTAAAATTAAACGCTATGATTCGCACACCTGTATCTTGTGCGGCAGGAGTATCAGCTCTTTTTTTTTTTTTTAATATAAAATATTCAGATACATTATTTTTTTACGAATCTACAGAATAACATTCTGTACTAAGGACTACTTCTATAATATATTCCTATATACTACTAATCACGACATCATGTATATTATTGTTTTTTTAAATATTAAATGATAGGTATTTAAAATTTCTTATTTATTAATGAAATTGATTTAATTTTGGTTTTTATTTAATATAGTCGAAAAAATTAAGAACATTTATATATTCTGTGCAGAAAAGTATTTAGACAAACCTTATAAAAACTATAAAAAAAAGTCTAGTAATAAAAACAGTGGATCTGGATCTGGTACTGGTGGAACTAGTGGAACTGGTGGTTTAGAACTTGATCTAAATGAACCTTATAAAATCTATAGTAAAAATTCTAGTAATAATAACAGTGGATCTGGATCTGAATATAACACTGGTGGTTTGGACGTTGATCTAAATGAACCGTTATATTAAAGAATAATGATCAGTAAAATAAACAAAATTTATAAAAGTGATTTTTTATTTATTAACTATTAAACATTTATTATTTAAATAGAACATTTATATATAAATTGTATATTTGAAATTAACAAAATCTTATTAATTTTATAAAACACAATTATTTATTGTTATAATAATGTATTAATTTTATAATAGAAAAAAAAATTATTCTATTAATTTAATGTTTAATAAATATTATTTAATTTAAATTCTGTAATAATTTTGTTAATTTAATAATTTATATTGAAGAAATATAATATATTTTATAGATTGAAAAAGATTATTTTGTTATTGATTGTTTGATAATAAATATATTACTAATTATTCTTTATTTCAATTTATTTATAGTTCTTTTTATAGCCACAGTTTTTTCTCCCTAATTTAAACCAACCACCAATTATTGAGTCAACACGTAACATTATTGTTTTCCTTTCCAGTCTTTTTACCATGATATAATGGTTTACATAGAGTAACATAAAAATAAATTACCCTATGGCATTATATGACTCGTGTTAATTATACTGTAAACGTGGTTTTCGTGAATATTTTAAACGTTTTACTAACATATTACTTTTAATGCGCCGTTGCAGTAGGCCAGTAGATATTGCACATTCATGAAATAATAATTGTTACATGAAATATTTTATTTTATGGTACCCATTGCCTAACTGATAAGTTATATTTATATTTTATCTTATAATATATTAATATTTATTATTTCTGCGTATTAGTGTATTATTTTGAATAAAATATTTAGAATGATATTAATACCAGATAAAATTAAATTTTCAGATTGACATAAATTTCAAAAAAATATAACATAAGAATTTTAATTTTATTGAAGATTACACAATTGCGACCAATAATTTACTATAGACTATTTATCATACCATATCTATAGATGGTAAAGGTCACGACTTTATATTCAAACGACAAAAATCCTATACCAGATGAATATAAAATTTCGTACAAAAAATTGTATATTCAGGATTCGCAAAACAATATCGTATCATTGGCAAGTGGCAACCGCAATCGTAATAGATGCTAAGAAGTTGAAGAGAAACTATCAAAATTTACACCATTAGTTCAATTATGATAGTTAATAATAGGATTATAAAATAATCAAAAATTGATATACACTAAAGGCGTCAAGTATAAAATGAATACTACTGCAGAAGTATGAAATTTGTTTTAAACTATTTCACGTCTTTAATATTGATTGCCAATTAGAATCGTACAATTTTAGATTTTGACCGAAGACAAGAATGTATCCATTGAGTTTACAATGATGTATGATTTTGTTTTTATGTCTGAAGACAATTTTTTTAATCAAAATCATGCTCCGATTTTCATATTACTAACATAACATCAAAATATTAGAAAAATCGCAAGTTTATTTTTTTTTTTATAGGTGTTTAAATTTGAAATTGGAATTGAGTTATGGTAAATGTATTAAGGCTTCAATAAAATTTTAAAAATTTTTGTCAATTTTATTTAACATTATTGTAATATAATAAGAGTAATCCATATAAATACTTTTGAATATATTGATTTTACTGAAATTTAAACTTTGAAAACCTATAAAAAAAAATTGAAACTTTGTAATTTTCTAATTTTTTTATACCATGTTATGTAATATATAAATATACTTCAGTAAAATTTTCCGAACTTAATGCTCAAAATGGCCAATTTTATCAAACATTACATAAATAAAAACGAGAATTTTACAAAAAATACAAATTCCTATATTTTGTAGAATGTTATAATGGAATATTGAAATCGAATTCGTCGAAATTTCAGTTTTCATGAAAAATGCCGTTCTTTCGTTATTCTTTCTATCTCATCGGTTCAATTTTGAAGAAATTTGAGAAATGACTTTGAGAAAGTACCAACTACATCTATTTTTCAACTGGAAACAAGCTATTCGTGAAAATTGGAGCATTATTTCATATCATAAAATTGTGTTCAGACATAAAAACAAAAATACAAAATCACATTCGCTTTGCTCAGAATCTAAAAATATAACATGTATATTTATTATTTACGTATTATTCACACATATGTGAACAATATTTATATATAACTAATGGTATTACTTTACGTGAGAGAAAAATGTTTATTGATTTAACTGAATAAATAATAAATGTTAAAAAAAGTATTATAACAAAGACAAATTTTACTCTCCAGTTAATCTGTTAGGTGTATTTTATAAAAAATGAGGTCTTCCTATACAAGATTTTTAACTATCACTTGGTTTATTATTTTATGCTACATCGTTTATGAAGGTATTTTTTATATATTATATAGTATATTATCTTAATTTAATTATATCGTACTCATGACACAGGTACAATGTAAATTTTAATTTTTTGAAAAAAAATTGTTATATTTATATTTAATTAATTAATTAAATTTTATTTTATTCTTAAATTTATAAATATTAAATATGTTATATTATTACGGTATATTTATTATTTATTATTTCTAGGTTAATTTTAACAAAAAAACATTAAAACAATATATTTAAGATATTAATATAATTTTACAATTACTCTGGGGTAATAATGGTTATATAAATTTTTATGTTATATTATTAATTATTATAGTAGGTATAAAAGTTATATTCACATGTACATTTATGTACATTTTCTATTCTCTGCCCGAGTAATGTACGGCATTAGCATGACTTGCATGACTCAATTTTTTTTTATAGGAGTTTAAAGTTGAAATTTTAGTAAAATTATTTATATTGAATGTAAAGACTGATAAATGTTAAAATTTAATCGCTACATATATTATCTGATGAACTTTGCTTAGAATCGTTTTTTGAATGTAATGAATTATCATTGCATTTAATTGGTAATCAAAATTCAACACTATCCTCTTTATACCTGCAACCCTTCCACACCTGTATCCCATCCCTTTTTTTTAATACCTATCATTTACACATTTTTACGTAGATTGCGTTATAAACCTTTAGCGTAGGTAAATATTGATTGTATCAATCGAATACCAGCGTCACCTATTACGATTTAACCAGTCACCCTTTCCTTGCTTATTCCTTACGCTCGCTCTCGCATGCATGAACATTGGACACAGCGCACATAATAATGATTTCTGTATAACGTTCAAGTAAGTAATTATTTTTACATTCACATTATTAATTTATTAACTTATAGTTTATTATTTTTTATGGTTATTTACTTATTTTATTACATATTTTTTGATGAATGTCGCTAATGCCCATATGTTCACTACCACTTCGTTAACGAAATAATATGCACAAAAACTAATGAATATTAAAATATTAATCTTTATGGTTAATGTTTCAACGGTTAATCGTCTTCAATTCTTCATACTTGTAAAAATATTTGATCAAATGAAAGATTACAAATTATTATTTAACTCTGTACCTACTAGTCTACTACTCCATAATGCGGTTAGTGTTTTTATCTATCAAGAAACTGTGGCTAATGTTTATCAATGTAGGTACACTTATTGCGTTAATCTTATCAATTTAACTTTATTAACAAATGCCATGTTCATAATTTAGATGTGTATTATATAAGCTTTATCATGATAACAATTGGTTTTTTTTTTCATTAAACATAAATGTTTTATTGGCATAAAAAATTTAAAAAACATATTTTCAATTACATACTAAATAATATATTTTACAATTATATATTTTACAAATTATAATGTTGCTAGATTTTCTTTGTATATCCAAGATATAATGACTGCCATCATATTAAGACCATCATCACCTTAGTGGATTTTATCTTTCAATTCGAATCGTTTATCATCAATCCTATTGTATGCACATTTACAAGATTTAATTGTTTTTAATTGATGATTAAATCATAAGTTATCGGTATAAGGTTGAAATCCTGTTTCATCAAAAAGACATTTTTTGTGATTTTCAAGGTTCATATGATTTTAACCACATGTCCTTTATTCCTCTTTGCCTTTTTTTCTCTTCATCTTCTGTACTGAATGCATAGGACTTTGCACGAAGCGCTATGAATTCGTAGATTATACGACCATCCGACTCATCAGAAAAGAAGCCTGGTAATTTTTCAATTAATTCCAGACAATGGTGATGCATATTGTTTGATATTATATGGCCAAATAATTTATTATAATCCGTTTAACGTAGATGTTAGAAAAATTTAAATACATTATGTGTAATATGAATATATATATATACGGGCGATTGTAAATTCCGCCCGGAGCGAGCAGGTAATAAAAATATTTATGGTAAATTCCGCCCGGAAAAATATCCAGGTCAAAAAAGGTACATTTAAATTCCGCCCGTAAAAATATAGAGGTAAAATAAAAAACATGTAAATTCCGCCCGATTAAAAACGCTGCGGTTTTACCGCATCCGAATGTGCATCGTGTAAATGTTATATTATATTAGTCCCGATGCACACGTGCTGTTTTTGCCGCAATCCAACTTGCATGCGTAGTATACTCGTATTCATATAAATCATTGATAAGTATATAAGATATATATTTTTTTTAATTGACTGATGAGTTTATGTTTTTTTCATATTTTAAATAATTTTTAAACATTATAATTATAAATTACTGATAACTGATAAGTATATAATATATTTTTTTTATTAAAACACATTATTATTGTTTTTTTCATATTTTAAATAATTTTATATTAATATTACTGATGACTGATATATATGTTTATTTATTTATAAATTTGTTAAATTAAATTGTTTTTTTCATATTTTAAATAATTTTATATTAATATTACTGATGACTGATATACATGTTTATTTATTTATAATTATGTCGTTATTAAACATTATTATTATAATTATGGAAACCGTTGAGTCTTGAGTACGTCTTACCCGTCTAGGAACATGTACTTGAAACCGCAACGTGCCGACCGTACAACACCCACCTTGTCATAGCGATTAATCCTAGCGGCAAGCCGCAAAGAGGAAATCGTACCTACCTTTCACAAACCGCAGCGTATCAACCGCAACCGCAACCGCAACCGCAATTAAATTTATTTAACCGGGGCGGAATTTACATGTACCTTTTTTGACCTGGATATTTTTACGGGCGGAATTTACATGTACCATTTTTTGACTGAAAATATTTAGGGACCAAATTTACCTTTTTTGGGCGGAATTTACTACCGCCCATATATACATATTTTAAATATTTGTAAATGATATAAAACGTATTAATAAAAATAAAAATAAATATTTTATGTATGAACTT
Source organism: Tetraneura akinire (assembly GCA_021307375.1). NCBI lineage: Eukaryota > Metazoa > Arthropoda > Insecta > Hemiptera > Aphididae > Tetraneura > Tetraneura akinire. The sequence goes on along the minus strand of JAIUCT010000017.1, from coordinate 10,074,796 downwards.
GTGTTTCTATTTATTACTAAAAACATGTTTTAATATATTATTGGAAAACTTGTTCAGTTACACCTGTTTATAAAACTGGCGACCCTACATTTATTTCCAATTATAGATATATACGATATTATAATATTATATATACGATATATTCGTCGTTTGAACATTCAAATTTTAAAATAACATATTTTTAAATGATAACCTATTAAATTTATATTACATGTTAACGTAGTGTATGCGAGGAGGAGAAGGGAACACAACCGTAGGGTAGTGGTATACACCACTCGGACGGCTTATGGGAAATTTACATGTGTGGCGGATTCAGAACATACCTTTTATATCTATACTCAATATGTTATTAAATCTAATTTTTTATTTATTTTTAAATAATTCTAGTTTGGGGTGTTCACAGTGATACATCTATGGGTAAACGCAAAGCTCCTGCCACTGAGACTATAGGTTATTATATAAATATTTTATACCTACCTGTATATTATATTCTAAGTTCTATAAATAGCAATATTATTAATCACCTACTTGCTATTTTTATATTATACCGGTTGATAATGATTAATGTTATTTTTTATGTACCTATTCTTATTATTATGTTATAAAATTCACTTTTATTTTATTTTTAAATAATTTTAGATCCCAATTTATCAGAAAACTATACTGTATCTATGTGTATAGGTAAAATAATATAATGTTAATTCATATTTTAGTAATTATTAAATTTTGATTATTGTAAAAGACGTATGTAAATTAAAATAGGTGTTTTATACTTAAAATATTATATTACTTTAATTCAAAAGAGAATAAATCATTTGTTTATTAAGGTTTAAATTCTAAATCAATAATTTTGAATCGGGAATAATCAAACCATTTATGTGGCTAGGATTAATTGTTGGATTTTCTTTTATTACTCGTGTTCTCTGAATTATTCTAGAAAGCGTTGTAGTTGTGGGTAGTTGACAGTGTTGTCCTATTACCGGAACAGATACAGCATCTTCGAGATTTTCACTAATAATATTTCTTGTGCTTTTCTTGTTCACTTGCAGCTGTTTCTATCATTGAATTAACGCCTTTTTAGCTTCCACTTGAGAAATATTTTGTGAATGACAATAATCCGTTTCTTTTATGAACTCCCTTTCAAATTTTTTTGCCTTTTTGACTTTTAACAAATATATTAAAAAACAAAATACAAATTTATTAAAAATAATGTCGAAAAACGCTTAATAAAACGTGTATATATAACACAAAAACTAGAAAACTAATTATCGTCAGTTATCTTGGTCATAAGATATTTTTGATGCCGGTTATATTGTCGCCGGGTTATTATCTACCGGATCATTTTTTGCCGGCTATTATTTTATCGTATCAAATGACGTGTCCATGAATAAGGAATAATGAATAATTAATAAATATATTATACGTACTATTTATATTAGAATTATCGGTAGATTTCAAAAAATAAAAAAGTATTTATTTTTCATTTTATAATTTACAAATGAGTAGTGACAAAAAAAATTATTCTTCGTAATTTTCAGTTTATTACATTGAATTCATTTCAATTACCACCTGTATATTATATTATTTGTGTTTGTGTATGACTATTCAACAATACTTACTTATAATTTCATTATTATTCCATTAATTATTTACAAAAATTATAGAAAAAAAATATGGCTTATATTATTTTTAGATTCTGAGCGAAGAGAAGAATGTTTTGGTTTTACAATGATGTGTGATTTTTTTTTTTTTTATGTATGAAAACACTTTTACTACCCGAAATAATGCTCCGATTATCACAAATAGGGTATGTTTTCGGTAGCAAAGTGGATGTAGTTGGTACTTTATTTAGGTCATTTTTCGAATTTCTCAAAATTGACCCTAAGCGGTAGAAGAAACGACGAAAAACGGCATTTTTCACGAAAACTGAAATTTCGACGAATTCGATTTCAATATTTCACTATAACTCAAGCAATTTTTAAGGTAGAGACTTGAAAATTTTTTTGAAATTTCACATAGCGATTATAAATATGTGGTATTTTGGAACCGTTTGGTTAATTTTTCTTCAAAATATTTGACATTGAATATTTTGTAAAATTCTCGTTCTTATGTACCTATATAACGTTTGATAAAATTAGCAATTTTTGGTATTAGGGTCTGAAAATTTTACTGAAGTATACTTACATATTACTTAACATTATATTAAAATATTAGAAAAATCGCTTAATCTAAATTTTTTTTATAGCTGTTTTAAGTTGATATTTTTTGTTCAAACGAAAATTATAATCTGACTGAACTTCGCTCAGAATCGTGTTTTCGAATGCAATGGTTTATCATTGCATTCAAATTCTAATTAAAATTAAACGCTATGATTCGCACACCTATATCCTGTGCGACAGGAGTATCAGCTTAACTTTTTTTTATCAATCTATTATTTCTTTTAATGAGCGGTTTTCAATTTTAATCGTGAAATGTTCAAAAAATATTTAACAGCTTTTAAATTTTAAATTTAGTGTGAACTACTGTTACAACATCAATTCGTTATATTTATCTTTAATAAAGTTAGTTACTTTACATAACCATGCAGAATCATATATTAGAAAAAAAATAGTCATAAATTCTGTAATACAAAAATATAATAATAGAATATTATAAATTAGTCCAAAGATAACCACCAACTTATCTATACATAAATTTGCTCAAATTTTGAATAAAGATTCCATAATTATTTTTGACTACACATAAATTAAAATTAGTTTTACACGAATTAAATTACATTGTGTTTTACAATAATTTATTGTATTTCATATACTTTTTTATATTGATAGGAGTCAAGTGGATTATCAAATTACGTGTTTAATTAATAAATTGTATTAAATATTAATATTGACTTAGAAATATTATATATTTATGAACAGTAGGTTATTATTGTATATAAAAGTTAATGAATATAGGTATTGTATATTAATAAATCATCTTAATATGTAATATGTTTGTGGATAGAAAATTTAAAGAATGTATTGGGCGGTAAGTGTTAGAAAATGTTTCACGTTGTTAAAACGTTTTAAGTCATAATAATATTTTATACAATTATTAATTTACTTGATAAGTTTTATAATTATTATATTTTATATTAAATTAGTCAAGGTGGATATATATATATTATAATATGTATATATGATTTATTCATCTTGGAGTTATTAATAATCAGTTATCAAAATTTGTAATTAATTGAAACTATTGTATACAATATGAAAGGGATACAAATATGGAAAGAATAATGTTTATGGATGGATAGAATATTGTGATAAGAAGTATACAGTGATTCAATTAAAATAATGCAAGAACCTAACTTAACCTAATCCTTTTAAATAAATACGAGTAAATTAGTTTTTGATACCATTTTCATTATTAGGTGAAGATAATTTTAATAGTATTATACATTTTTTATTGTATAAACCATGTAAGTATTATATTGTATAACTTTTTTTTTGCATATTAATATGGTAATAGTAGTATGCGCAACGATTACTAATATTTATTTTATTCAGATGATTAAAAGTTTCATCAAAAACTCAACAGAATTTCAATATGATTATGTATAGCATACCTTATCTATTATTATTATTATTATTAACTTAACGGGATTTTACAGGATTCAAACATATTTGATTTATTTTATATATTTTTCTTATATTATACAATTTATACTATCACTCTGCAGGGGTTTAGTTTTACTTAAACTATTGTTATAAACTATAGCAGGATTTGATATGATTCAGCAGTATTCACACATACAGTGGTGGCATTTACGGCCAAAAATATTTGGGTAGATCTCCATTTTATTGGAAATAGTTGATAATGAGAAATTTTAGCCCAAAATATTTTATATAAGTTACAATTTTTTATAACTTGATCTTTGTATTATGAATATAATACTATCTTACTATTTAGTTTTTTTATATTTTTTTATTTCATTTCTAAAGCACATAATTTTTGATACGTTACTTACATTATTATTGTTATATATAATATATTGTTATCTATATATGATATATATCGTAGTTATCTAACTTTTTAAATTATAATAATCCAAAATATATAAATAGTCCATGATTATAATATATTTAATTATGATATATACTTAAAATTTATTGGTATAATTGTTTGTCAATATTATGATAATGTACAATATACATTATCATTACATGTCATAAGGAGGAATTAATATTTAAATATATCATTTTTATATATAAAAATATTTAATTATATTTATATTTAATATTTTTTTTTTTTTTTTTTAATATTTTTTTTTTATTGTTTTTTAAATTTATATGTGTCTTTTTTTTTTTTAAGTATGAAGACACTTTTACTACCCGAAAAAATGCTCTGATTATCACAAATAGCATATGTTTCCGGTAGCAAAGTGGATGTAGTTGGTACTTTATTTAGGTTATTTTTCGATTTTCTCAAAATTGACCCTAAGCGGTAGAAAAAACGACCAAAAAATGACTAAAAAACGGCATTTTTCAAATTTCGACGAATTCGATTTCAGTATTTCACGACAACTCGGGTAATTTCGAAGTTAGAGACTTGAAATTTTTTGGGAATTCATATAGGTACTATGTATATGTGATAAAATTTTGGAACCGTTACGTTCATTTTTCTACAAAATATAGGAATTATTATATAAAAAATATAAGAATATAGGAATATAGGAATATAGGAATATTTTAATATTTCGTAAAATTCTCGTTTTTTTTTGTATATAATGTTTGATAAAATTAGCAATATTTGGTATTAAGGTCTGAAAATTTTACTGACGTATATTTATATATTAATTAACATTAATTCAAAATATTAGAAAAATCCATTGTCTGAATTTTTTTTTATAGCTGTTTAAAGTTGATATTTTTAGTTTAAACGAAAATATTATGAAAAAAATGACGAAAAATTGGCATTCACAAAAACGTGGCTCTATGGGAGACGCGTGTGCTGTAGTCGGCGAAACATTCCCGAACGCTATCTCGGTGTTGAGCACCGAGCCAGGCATCGACAGCGGATGGGTGACCGCCGTTTTGTTTTTTTTT
>JAIUCT010000017.1:10051156-10068684 GCA_021307375.1 Tetraneura akinire | reverse complement strand
ATTATTATTATTATTATTATTATTATTATTATTATTATTATTATTATCATTATTATTATTATTATAATTATTATTATAGATAAGTGCATATCTCTGTTAGAAAAGTATACTAATGAGGGTAAGTTCAATGTTAATGCATGTTTTAAACTTTTTTTGTCCAAAATTAAAATTTTATACTCGTATTACTGCAAAATTTCATTATTTATTATAAAATTTGCCTATGAAATTGAAAGAACGATTTTAGTTTATTATAAATTAATTATATATCCTATATATATTTCCAAATATTTTCATTGAATACAAATAAAATGAATAATATCTATATAATTTATCTAAAAAGGAATAAAAATAACTCAAATGAAATAGTATTACTATCAGAGTCTTTATCAATATAAAAAGATGTTGAAGGGATACCGGTTTGGAAGTGATACAGGAGGAAAGAGAATAGTTTTAAATTTTGATTAACATTTGAATGCAATGATAAATCATTACATTCGTGAAAACGATTTTGAGCAAAGTACTGTCAGATTTGGTTATGTAGGTGATTTATATAGGGGTTTTATTGTAAATTATTTTTATAAACTAATAAATGTAAAAATGTTAATCAGTACACCAGTATCTCTTCCCTTGTTTATTATACTTTAAACTTTAAATCATTACAAAAAAAAAAAAAAATAATAATAAATAAATAAATAAAATATTAAATGTAATATTCACAATTAATAGGAACTGTGTTATGTAAAATGTATTTGAATTTCAGTACAATTTTTCAAAATTGTTGTTGATTTTATTTAACATCATTTTTAAATGTTGAAATATAAGAAGAAGAATCCATATAAAGACTATTGATATTAATTTTACTCAAATTTAAACTTTAAAGGCACATAACAAAAAAAAAAAAAAAAAAAAAAATAATAATAATAAAAATATATCTTCTCTTATTCGGGAAATATGTTAACAATTATGTAAGTATGCTTCAATAAAATTTTCAAATTACTTCAAAATTGTTTGTCAATATTTTATAACATTATTGTAAAATATTTAAATATAATAATAATAATGCATATAAATATTTTGAATATCGATTTTACTAAAATTTCAACATCACCTATAACAAAATATTAAGACATGAAATTTTTGATATGTACAGTTAATACGATATGTAAAAACAGGTATATCAGTGTGCTTTAATAAAATTTACATAATTTTTGTTGGTTTTATCAATCACTAATTGAACCCGTATACCACGTATCCCGTTAAAAATTTTACCTCATATGACATATATAACTTACTGTTGTTAGTTTGTTACTAATTTGTTACGTGTAATTCTAATAGCAGTACATTTTTATATACGTTTATATAATGGTTAAAAATTTAAAAATATACCAAGTGTAGACGATATTCAATTTAGTTTATCATTATGTAATTTTAATCGTTTTATCGAGAAAAGTCTGACAATTTTTCAATTATTCAATTGAATGATATTTATTGAAGTGCATTTGGACAGTCTTGTAAAGTATTTGAGTAAAAGTATTTAAATAAAAGTATTCAAATACGTATTTTAAATACCTTTAAAAAATGTATTCGAAAAAGTGTTTTAAATACTTTTAAAAAGTATTTTATATTTAAAATCAAATTCTTTTTTTAAATACTTTTTTAATGGATCGACATTAATATTTAGTATTTACTATTTACAATTTGTCATTCGATTTTCGATATATAAATGTAAAACAATCGTAATAAGTCGTAATATTATATTATTTATACCTGGATTTATACCTACTCTATAGTATCTCATGATTCATAATATATTGTGTTCCTATTGAAATGGACATATCGATACAAAATATTACATACTAAATCAAAACTTAAATTATCTTGATAGGTAATTTATTTTCCCACATAAAGTTTGTATGATATTAATTTTAAAAATAAAATTAACCGAAAACAATAATATGCATGTTGCACGTGCCACGATATTATGTAGGTACGTAAATATAGAAAATTCTTAAATATGTAGAACTATAGAAAATGATAATAATCGTTTATAACTATATCAATACGGGACAAATATAAATTAATATAATACCTACATTATATTTATTATTGAAATAATATATATATATATATATATATATATATATATAGAATATACTGATCGGTTAATATTAATTTTATAAACTGAATAAAACATGTAATTAATTAAAATTTTGTAATTTATAAAAAAACAAGTATTTGTAATACCTAATTAATAATAAATATATATTCATAAAAATTAATAACATGAATTTTAATTTTTAAAGTTGTATACCTAAGTGTATTGTGAAATTCTAAATAAAAGTATTTAAAAGTATTTGTATTTGTATTTAAAAACGTATTTTAAATACATTTTGAAAAAGTATCTGTATCTGTATTTAAAATACTTTTTAAAAGTATCTTTTACAAGACTGCATTTGAATACACAATATTTTAAGGAAAATAAATAAATAAATTGTTAATAAATTAGGTTATAATATGTTTGTCAATGTTTATTTAAGTTATTATTTATTTATTTCCGGATGCAATTATAATTTAAAGCACAATCATATAAACAAAATTTGTTTGCAAGTTAGTAAGCCGAAGTACATCTTATCTAATAAAAATTGAATGAGCCCTACAATTTTCAAACTCAAATAAGCACTAGGTGTCAAGATTACCTAATAATAAAATAAATTACCTTTATTATGGATTATAATAATTTTATTTTATTTTTTATATTTTTAGACCTAACAGGTTATATAGAATATATTAGAAATCAACTAAAAAATGGTTAGTTTTATTGCTTAAAATTTAGTAATTTTAATATAATATACATATTATCATAATTTATAACATTAAATTAATGTGTCGTGTTTGTCCTCGTTAATAACGCTTCATCTATAAAGTGTTTTTAAATTCTGTATTATGTAATTTATTTGTGTATGAATAAGTCAAAATTTGTTCTTTGTTTTATTTATTTATTTCATAAGTTTCATTAGTTGTACCTATTCTACCTAATTTAAATCAAAATACAAAAACACGGGTTAGAATCGTGAAATTGTATTTAAGTAGAGATTAGGATAGTATTATATTATTATAATTATGATTTAAATGTAAATAAAAATTATTAAACTTCAATCAGGTGTAAGTATTTATTAATAAATCAAGGCTATTAACGCTATTACATATGATTATAAATTAGTGATTGAAATGTTGACATATTTAATAAGGCTCTTTATACATTGTACGGTTAAAATCGAACGATACTGTAGTGACAGTAGACGGCTGCTATAGGTACGTCACGGCACCAGCATAATATATTATAATATAATAATATGTAATAACTAATAATATCACCGTTCGATGTTTTGCCGTACGGTCAAAACCGTACAATGTGTAAATATCCTAAAGTGTGCACTTTTAGATCTTACGCGATGTGAAAAATATATTGGATTTAAAGAGATGTATGTATTTTTTTTTATGGAGGTACACACTTTTTCTACCCGAAATAATACTCCGATATTTATGAATAGCATATGTTTCCGGTAGGAGAGTGGATATGTAGTTGGTAATAATTATGTATTTAGGTAATTTTGAATTTCTTATAATATACCTTATCCGATAGGAAAAATAATGAATAAATGACATTTTTCAGGAAAATTGACAAATTTAAATTTATTTCTTTAGCTAATGTTAAGGAATTGAATATATCTAAAGGTAAGAAAAATATATTTGATTGAGCACGAATACTGGAACTAGAAACAAAAAATTTATATAATAAATTATTATCTCAATCATCTTACTAATTAAGGAGGATAATCTTAAGAGGACGCTACACCACCTATTTTGTAATGTAAAAACATGTTCATGAAAAATAGTAAAATGTATACTTTAATATAATTTTAGAGATAAAATTCCTATTGTAAAAAAGATAGAGGACGATATTGCCGAGGGAACCTCATATGCGTTTTTCGAAAAATTTATCTAACAAATAGTTACAGAGATCTAAAAATGTTTTAATAATACATTTTTACAATCATATTATCTATACTTGTATTACAAGTAATGGAAAACCCCTATGTGATTCAGTCAGAAATTTGTGCTCTTTTAGATTCTGAGCGAAGCGAACTATATATTGGTTTTACAATGTTGTGTGTTTTTTTTTTTATGTCTGTAGACACCTTAACTACCAGGGGTGGATAGGTAGTTTTTTTGTTACAGGGAAAAGTTTTAAAAAGGCCACCAAAATAAAAAAAATTGCTCGCATTATTCGTATATTCTTATTTTAAAACAATAACTTGTAAAATTGTTAAAATTCGAGTGGTGCCAAGGGGGCCACTGACATTATACAAGATGAGGGCCCAGAGGGAAAATCCCTTTTTCCCTATGGGCCTATCCACCCCTGTTACTACCACGAAATAATGCTCCTATTTTCATGAATATCATATATTTCCGGTTGGAAAGTGGATGTCGTTTGTACTTCATTTAGGTAATTTTCGAAATTCTCAAAATTGACCCTATGCGATAGAAAAACAACGAAAAAACGGCATTTTTTATGGAAACTGAAATTTCGACGAATTCGATTTCAATATTTCACGATAACTTGGGAAATTTTGAAGTTAGAGACTAAAAAATTGTATTATGAGTTTATATACGGATTATATATATGTGGTACGATTTTGGAATCGTTACGTTCATTTTTCTTCAAAATATAGGACCTTGAATATTTCGTAAATTCTCGAATTATATATATATATATACGAGTATATAATATATTATAATACTTATATATTTCACGGGATCCGAACAGTACGAACGACATTAATACTGTATTCGCACTCACGAATTAGGTTCTGGCGGAGCCCGAATTAGCCGAGTGATGTGCGATCGTCGAGTACTATAAGAGTATCGAAAAGCTGATTCTATGATTTATTGCTTGCGTTCTCGTTTCAATGTAACGTCCTCTTAAATATTTACGAAATGTATATTATATTATCATGAACTGCAATGTATGTAATGTTATTGAATAATTTTATTATTATTTTTTTAGAGGACAGTAGTAAGCAGTTTTTAATTTGTATAAATATCATATTATGTTTAATTTTTGATCATTTGAATAGAAATTTAGATATTTTATGGGGTTAGAAGCTTTTAGAGGAATTCTTCTTGAATGTGAAAATAATTAATTGAGTAAATTTAAATCAAATATTTTTTTTTTAGAACTTATTATGACAAAACTAAACATGTATAGTAAGTAAATATTTTAGATAAAATAATAGTTTTAAATTACCTAACTAGGTACATACTTATTATTCTTCTTCTGGATTTATCTACTCTACAAAAGTTTTTGCTGTCAATCTGCCATCACAACTTCTTATTCACTTCTTTCAATCATGAATTATATTTCTCCATTTATTTACTCCTATCCTTTTTATATCTTTCTCGATCACATCCATCCATATTTTCCTCTCTTTGCCTCTTACCCGTTGGTTTTTAAGACAGTACTGTTTTTATTACTTTATCGTCACTTCCACACATAGTTTGTTAAAATCACTGGACCACTGTCATATTATATAATTTAATTGGAGTCATTACTGTTTCCTTAATTTGTTCTTTGTTAAACCTTCTCCTTCATATACGAGTGTTTCATCTAATTTAGGGCCACCTATCATACGCTATATCTTGTTTTCGAAGGTGGTAAGTCTTCGTTCTGTTACGCTTGTAGTCGTCCAAACTTCGCATCCAAACACAATATAGTTCTCACTATTACTGTCACTATTACTGTGTAAAGCCTAATTTTGTTTTCTTTGACAACATTTTAAATTTGATAAATTTGAATAATGCAAAGGACGTCCTCCCTACTTTTATTATCTTTATTTCAATCTCTTGAAATCTCTTCAAATTCTTGTATTTATACATACACAAGGTATTTAAACTCATTTACTTTTTCATATATCCGGTCATCAACTAGGTACATATTAAGAAATAAAAGTTAAAAAGTCAATGATTATAATATCAACAAATTATATACCGCCATAAATAATGATATGCAAATTAAAACGTATTTTTACAAAAAGAAAAAAAATGAAGAATTCGTCATCTAACTTGACAACTGGTTAAGATGATATTTATACTTTTTTCAGAATAACCATGCTCACTCGACCGACGAAAACTTGTCTGGTTTGCGTATATCTGTTGCTACGGTGAGCGCTGATGTTAGGCGTGTTGCCGCCGTTTAGGTATATTATACGTAGTGAACAATAATAAAACAATAGAATATAGATTATTACTTTAATACTTATTATACTCATATTATTTTATTATGATCTACACGATGGCGGCTATCGATAATGACGCGTTACAGTGCAACTGACTCTCGCCGGGGGGGTTGGACGACTGCCGGCGACTCAGTCGCATGCGCAAAAGTGGGAAAGGTTATTCTGAATAGAGTATAATTATGGTAAGATGGCTATAATAAAACAAAATAATTGTTAAATTGGAGGATGATTATAATAAAATAGTAAAATAAAACAATTTTTTCAGTGAATAAAAATTTTTACATCGTAAAAAAAAAAAATACTTTTTATAAAAATAACTAAAATATAACAATCCTATTTAAATAGGGTTTACTCAAATTATTGACGTAATTATTCTATTATCCAGTAAGTACTTTTATGTATAACATGTTATTTAATAATAATTTATATTTATTAACATTAATGCAAATTTTTTATCATACTTTTGTCTCAAGATTTCGTTCAACTCATAAAATTTAAACATTTCCTAAATAGTTTTGAATGAATAGTTTCTATGTCAATGGGATATTTTGAAAACGTATTACTAAAACTATCGTATAACAGTGTAGACAATACAGGTGATAATTGGGAAAAATCACCTAACACTATTATATATATATCATCGAATGGTTCGTTAATTTTCATTATAGACCTTAGTCTTGTACTATCTTTGATCTGTTAACTATGATCTGTGATGGGCCAACCCCAGGAGGTGCTCAAACAAGTATTATTAGATTTTCGATGGAAATTTTTGATTATAGATGGTTGCTATTAGTTTCAATAGGTAATATAATTTTGGTTGCTATTAATTTCAATAATAATTATATTATCACTATGGTTTATATTATAATCATCTATTATTTAGCTGATGAATCAATTTCGTTAAAGGAAAAATGTCATTTTACGTTATTTTTTCGTCGTTTTTTATGTCGTATGGGGTGAATTTTGAGAAATGTGAAAATAATGAAAATAACCTCAATAAAGTACAAACTACATCCAATTTTCAACCGAAAACATATGCTATTTGTAAAAATTGGAGCATTATTTCGGGTAGTAAATGAAAAAAAATAAATAAAAATAACCCATCATCGTAAAACCAATTTCGCTTCGCTCAGAAGTCAGAATCTAAAAGAATCTTAGAGTAATATTTTACTTTATTCTGTATAACGATTTAATATAATATTAATTTTAGATCTACCTGAAGTTGGTAAGTTACTATCATTATTTTAAGAATCTTATTATTATTGAATATAATAAAACCGAAAACAATTAATGTTCGGATGCGACAAAACTATGATTTTAGAGTTTAAAATTTTAAATGTTGTCGATTAGTCATGCATCCTATAACTAATATTTTTTTAAACAATATAAAATATTGAGTATTTTTAATGTATTTCTTCGATGTTATTTTATATTTGATCAAAACGTATTTCATTGCACGACGAACTTCGATTCTCACAGAAACAATTGCAATTACAACAACAATTGCAACAATAGCATTACTGTCTCTAAATAAACTTTCTTTTTTACCCTGTTACAACATCGTTTTCAAAGTAAAATAAGTAATATAAGTAATATATTAAAAAGAATAATCTTTATTTACCTAAAATATTTAATTCATTATTTAAATATATAGAATTATAATAAGGTAATTATTTAAAATACAGAACACTATACTACATACAAATAAATAGACACACTTTAGAATCTAAGATCTATTATACTGATGAAAACAATAATATAGTTTTAACTTTTACTTTTAACAAAATTGTCAAGAAAAAATTTTACATATTCATCCACAAGTGTTTAATTCAATTCAGAAAACACTTAATGTAATATTTTCTTGTATCCTGCAGTGTGATTTAAAATAATTTTAATTTTAGATCTACCTGATAAGGGTAAGTTAATATTATTATTTTAAGATTTTATTTATTTATGAATTAAAATTATAAAGAATTATTGTCCGGACAGAATGCACAAAATATGTTTTTGGAATAAAAATGTTGTAGATAAGTCATTCATCCTGTAATAATAAGGTTTGATTTAATTTTAGTTTCAAATAAAGAATATAAAGGTAAATTTAGGGCTTGCAAACGTTATAATAACGTTATGATTATAACGTTTAAAACGATTGAAACGTGTAAACGTAACTAAAACGAAAAACGAAAAACGAAAAATGTATGATATCATTAAACAAAACAAAATATTAAACGAAATAAAATTATAACGGTATATAACTAAACGTAATATAACGAAAAAATATTAATACGTTATTAGTTTATTACATTATTATTTAGATATTTAGTACCTACCATAATAAAAATAGAACTAATTAGGTATTTTTTTATTTTAGTTTTTAAAAGTACCATTTTTACTAAAATATAATCAAAATATATTAATAAATTATTGTGTATTTTATTGAAGTTGATACTCCGTATACATGGTTTGCCTTTACCAGATATGAAAGTGTATAATTAATATTAAATTGTTTCTATGAAAAATACTAAAATAAAAATCTTAAATATTATCATATTATTTATATAATATAATATAATATTATAGTTATAATTATTATGATTTGGATATCCGTAATTTTATTTATAGATCTCTATATTGGGCAATTTTTATACTGCTCTTTGCTGTAGGTAATAAAATTTATCATTTCCGCCCTTATTAATACTATTATTACGTAATAGGTATATAATATTATATTGGGAGTTATTCTTATTATATCATTTCATTTTTGAAATAATTACAAAATCTTTCTATCTCTTACATTTCGAACTTCGTAGTGTTGTGTTTTCCTTGTTAGTGGTATGTCGTTATATTTTAATGTAATATAAATAATATTATAAATTTATAACTGATAATTTACATTCTATATTATTTTATTTTCTGATTGAATGTGTTTTCAAATGTATAATACCTTATACCTACAGTCATTTATTATAGAATCTATAATATTACCTAATTATAAAATGTGTATTGTATACCTACCTATCTAATATTGTATTCAGTAAGTTACTTAGATAAGCACCAAATATATTAATACTTTTACTCAAATACTATAAAAAACTAGAAATAGATCAAGATTTAAAGTATAAAAGTAGCCGAAAGTAGTCGGAACAAAAAATCCAAAAAATTGGATTACATTTAACAAAAAAATAAAATAACGCAAAAATATCTGATAAAGTGATAACGTTTAACCAAAAAATAAAATAACGTTATATAAATCAATAACGTTTAACGAAAAAGTAGAATAACGTTATATAAATCAATAACGTTTAACACAAAAATAATATAACGTTAAAATTATTAATAACGATAAACGAAATTAATTTTTCAAATGCAAGCCCTGGCGTAAATTACTACCATTATTTTACAAATCAATTTATTATTGAATGTAATAAAACTACACATTCAGTGTCCGTATGACATACCACATACCACAGAACTATATTTTTTAGTGAAAATGGTGGTCGATAAGTCATGCATCATGCAACTATAATTCATCTTAACAATATAAAATATTGTAATATTGTTATCAATGTCCTTGTTTAATGTATTATCTCAATGATATTTTATATTAATATCAAAAGGAATTTTTAAGCATGGCGTAATTTAATTCTTATAGGAACGGGTACATAGAATCATTGATTAGATACTGTCTCCAAATAACTTTCCTTCTACAGCACTGTTTATAAAGTAAAGGAAGTAAAAAAAAAAATAAAAAAAATACCTAATCTTTATTTACCTAAATTATATAAATCATTATATATATATATATATATATATAAATTTTTGTTTCTTTGCATGTTTGTCGTTTTTCATATAATATGCATTCCTAAACAGTTATACCTATTCACACGAAATTTGGTACAAAGATATATTCGGCTTATCGCTTATGGGCAAAAGAAAGTCTAAGTTAAATAGTGATACGGTTAATTCCAGGAGATTCTCAAACATAAATTTAAGGATTTATGATGTAAATGTTTATTTATAGATGGTTGCTATTAGTTTAAATAATATTATGATTTTGGTTGCTATTAGTTTATATTATAAAAATATTATCACAATGGTTTTTATAAGAACAAATAATAATTTAGCTGATGAGCTAAATCATGTCAAGAAATCATCAGTTTTAAAGCAACACATACAAAAACTTTTTAAAAAAACTTTTTTAACTTGTAGACAAATACGTGTAGATCTATAAAATGATGAATCAGCAGATGTTTTCGCAAAACAACTGCATGAAATGAAAAATTGGAAATTAACAATCGATGAAGCAACACAACGCATCACTTTTTCAACCAATTTCTATAAAATAACAGCAATTATCAATAATGTTATTGACCAAGTTTTTCCAAATCTAATACGAAATTATAGAAATGTTCAGTGGCTCAGTGCATGGACTATGTTAGCTGCCTAAAACTATGATGTAAGCACAAACAATATGAACCATTCTTAACGAGATTTCAGACGAGTCGACAAAGTACCAGTACTTCGATACTGTAATAAATCAAAACTAAGTAGTCAATTACCTAACTGAATTCCTAAATTCACTTGATTTGTCAGGCATAATACCGCACGTTCTAACATTGAAATTTGGCGTGCCCATCATTCTTCTACGAAATATCAATTCATAAAGACGCTTCAACCAACCAGGTTTTCAGAAAAAAGTTGATGAATGATTAACATTATCGAAGTTACAATTTCAAATGGAAAGTTTATGGCGAGGAAGTAGTCCTCAATGCGTTGCCAGTTTGCCACGTATCCCAATGATTCCAACAGATATGCCTTTCGTATTAAACCTTTTAGTTTCCGGTATGTATCACCTTTTCAATGACTACTAACAATTAAACAGAGAATAATCCCTACAACGGTACGGACTAAATTTAGAGAATCCAAGTTTTCCACATGAACAGCTTTATGTGGCATGCTCACGCATCAAAAAACCTACTGATTTATTTGTGTCCACATTAGAAAGAAGAATAAAAATATTGTGTAACCAAATGCACGTCAATAAATAACATTCAAGTGGAGACTTATACTTCTTAGACATAATATTTTATTAGATCAATGAGCTACGTTAAAAAGTGATAGGTCCAATCCTTAAAGGTGCTCAAACAATGATTTTGAGATTTACGATGGAAATCCTTGTTTATAGATGGTTACTACTAGTTTTTGTATAATAAAAATAAGTCCTTATTTAATTGTTATCCCAGAAATTATTATTTTAGATTCTGAGCGAAGCAAAGAATGTATTGGTTTCACAATAATGTGTCTTTTTTTTTTATTATTATTATTTTTATGTCTGAGGCACTTTATACTACCCGAAATAATTTTCCGATTTTCACGAATAGTATAAATATTTCCGATTGCAAATTGGATATAATTTGTACTTTATTTAGGTCATTTTTCGAATTTCTCAAAATTAACCCCATTCGACAGAAAAAACGACGAAAAAAAGACATATTTCCTTCGGCGAATTTGAGTCATCATGATTATAATAGTAACCAAAGTGATATAAGTAACTCACCGAGATTTTCAATTTCTATTAGCCATCAACAAAGAGTCTGCCCTTTTAATAATTTTTTTTTTAATAACATTTACAAATAAATCAATAAATTGTACTCAGTATAAACATTATTGAATGCAATTTTTTACATATTTCCATATTATGTTACATTACCAAGTATTTATTTAATTGGAGATAAGTAATAAAAGAAGCTCCAAATTTTCCTTTATCGGACCGAATTTTACGCCGATTCAATCGAATCAAAATAGAACACTATATTATACCTATACTATATACGAAGTTCTAGACCATCTTACACCTTGACCGTGGAACTATTATAATAATGTAGAAAATATGATTATATATTTATATCATTTTATTTTATAAAATTGTCGAGAAATAATTTTACGTATTTTTCCACAACATAAAGTATTTAATTCCATAAATAAAAATAACTTAAGGTAACTTTTTACTCTATTCTTTATAATGATTTAAAATAATTTTACCTTTAGATCTACCTGAAGTTGGTAAGTTACTATCAATATTTCAAGAATATATTTATTATTGAATATAATATAACTGTAAGTAATTATTGTTTAGATTCCATGTCACAAAATATGTTTTAGATTCTGAGCAAAGCGAAAATGTATTGGAAATACTATGATGTGTGTCTTTTATGTTTTTATGTCTGAAATGCTTCGATTTTCACAAATAAAATATGTTTCCAGTTGGAAAGTGAATGTAATTGTGGAAAGTGAATGAAGTTGGAACTATATTTATGTAATTTTTCGAATTTCTCAAAATTGACCATAAGTGTTAGAAAAAACTACGGGGAAAAAAGGCATTTTTGACGAAAACTAAAATTTCAACGAATTCGATTTCAATATTTCACGATAACTCAAGAAATTATAAAGTTAGAGACTTGAACATTTTTTTGGGTGTTGACATAGGTAATATATAGGTATGTGGTTGTATATGTTACGTTAAGTTTTCTAATAAATATAGGATTTTGAATATTTCCTAAAATTCTCGTTATTACGTATAGAATGTTTAATAAAATTGGAAATTTTGGGCATTTAGGTCTGAAAATTTAACTGGAGTATACTTAGATATTACATAACGTGATATATAAATATTGGAAAATACCAACTATCAATTTCTTTTTACAGTTGTTCAAATTTGATATTTTTAATTTAAGCGAAAATATTAGTATCCATACGAATATTCTTCTTATTATTTATCAATACTTTTACAATGAAAGTAATATAAATGCCAAGAATTTTGGAAAATATTTGAAAATTTCCCTAAATTTACAATTATAATTACGTAGTTCTTCAATAAACGGCGTTTAGCAATTCGGGGGTTTTCTTTATTCGTATGGCACCGGACGCCATTAGAATAATTTTTATTTGGTATCCGTAAGTTTCTGTCATACCTGGTTGGGGGGATGGTAATATTCGAGATAGTAGGCTATATTTCACAGCGGCTGTCACCCATCCACTGTCGATGTCTGGCTACAGTACTTTATATCTCTATAGCTTTCGCGATTGTCCGCCAACTACACCACATAACCACCGTAATTGGAAGGTAGGATTGCCGCAAGCAAAAGTTCTTATATGTATTTGTATATATAAGAAAAAAAGGTACTGCACTTGTGAATGACAAAGTCATATAATAAGAATATAATTAAAAAGAAATATTTTCAATTTAAAAATTATATTTATTCTATTATAAAATTTTTAGACTGTAAACTAAAAATTCCTTTTTTTCAGATCAAAAAGTTCTAAAATGCAGAAAGGATATTTATAACAGTATAATAAATAATACGAATATTGGTATATACGAAATATAATGATACAATCATTTTACAATAAATGTTAAATAGATTAATTCTTGTTATTATTATTATTCTTGTTAGGTAATGTTAATTTATTTTGATTGTTAATGTAAATTAATTGACTAGTAACTTATGTCTCTGATAAAGGTATAATAATCAATATTTATGTTATATACAGAGTGATTTATTAAACGTAACCACCCCATTTTTCCCCCTTTAGTAACGTATATTTTGGATTCTTTTTTTGAAATTTTAATTTACTCAATCACCGTATTTTTCAATTATTATAATATAATATTATAGATTTTTTTACACACACATTTTATGTGCCATGAGCTGTACGGGCAATGTTAGCGAATTTTAGATTCAGAGCAAAGTCAAGAATGTATTGGTTTTACAATGATGTGTGATTTTTTTTTTGTTTTTGTTTTTTTTTTTTTATGTCTGTGTACAAAAATAATAACCGAAATAATGCTCCAATTTTATCCGACGAATAGGGTATGTTTCCGGTTAGAAAGTGGATGTAGTTGGTACTTTATTTACGTCATTTTTCGAATTTCTCAAAATTGACCCTATGCGGTAGAAAAAACAGCGAAAAAATGACGAAAAAACGGCTTTTTCTCGAAAAATGAGATTTTGACGAATTCAATTTCTATATTTCACGATATTATCTCGGGCAATTTTTAAGATAGAGACTTGAAATTTTTTTCTGTGTTCACATAACGACTATATATATGTGGTATAATTTTGGAACCGTTATGTAATTTTTCTACAAAATATTGGACATTGAATATTTCGTAAAATTCTCGTTTTTACGTATATAATGTTTGATAAAATTGGCAATTTTGGATATTTAGGTCTTAAAATATTACTGAAGTATTACTTAACAACATACTAAAATATTATAAAAATCCCAAGTCACAATGTTTTTTTATAGCTGTTTTAAGTTGATATTATTAGTAAAACGAAAATCTTAGAATCCATACGTATAAATAAATATTCTGAAAACACATTTACTACCCGAAATAACGCTTCGAATTTCACGAACAGCGACTTTCAGATGTAAAAGTAGATGTAGATGGTACTTTATTTGGGTCATTTTTCGAATTTCTCAAAATTGACTATAAGCGGTAGAAAAAACTTCGAAAAAATGACGAAAAAACGGCATTTTTCACGAAAAATGAAATTTTGACGAATTCAATTTCTATATTACACGATATCTCGGGCAATTTTTAAGATAGAGACTTGAAATTTTTTTCTGTGTTTACAATATATTATATATATGTGGTAAAATTTTGGAACCGTTACGTTAATTTTTCTACAAAATATTGGACATTGAATATTTCGTAAAATTCTCGTTTTTACGTATATAATGTGTGATAAAATTTGAAATTTTTGGTATTAGGGTCTGCAAATTTTACTGAAGTATACTTACACATTTCTTAACATCATACTAAAATATTAGAAAAATCTCTAATCTCAATTTTTTTTTTATAGCTGTTTTAAGTTGATATTTTTAGTTCAAAAGAAAATTATAATCTGACTGAACTTCGCTCAGAATCGTGTTTTTGAAAGCAATGGTTTATCATTGCATTTAAATTCTAATTAAAATTTAACGCTATTTTTCACACACCTGGATCCTGTGCGGCAGGTGTATCAGCTCATCTTTTTACCTTTATTTTAAATGATTGGCTCGCCGGCGTCACGGTGAAAAAACCCGCGAATAATCGACAACACCGTTCTGTTATCGTAACAAATTAATTTTTTTTAATAATTCTAATAATATAAGTTATAAAATTTTTAACAGTTTTAACTGATCAAAATCTAATAAAATTTCATTTACTTCAGATAACGTTATATCCAAATATTGGAGACCTTTATAAACATAAGTTTAAGTTTTACACTTTTCGAATTGCATATTAGAATAAACCGTAATTACCAATTAACATGTAGGTGTAATATTTTGTATAATTATATTATGAAATATCCTATTTTAAATTCTAAACGACGCGAAGAATGTATTGGTTTTACAATGATGTGTGTATTTTTTTTATGTAAGACACTTTTACTATCCGAAATAATGCTCCGATTTGCACGAGAAGGATATGTTTCCAGTTGGATAGTGGATGAAGTTGGTACTTTATTTAGCTCGAATTTCGAATTTCTCAAAATTTCTGTGATTTATTTGATTTTAAATAAACCATCATGCAAAAAATGAAATAATATAATTAATATAATACGATAATATTACAATTATCCATATTTCGAAAGAATACTAATTTACCAATGTTAGTTTTTTGATTACAGTACGTATATTAAAAATGTTAGAAAAATAAAATTAATAAGGATGTGTAGAAGTAATATACGAGTATAGTTCATATTCAAAATAAAACTGTTTTTATTTGTATTGCCGCAGAATAATGCGACAATAAAATTATAAGAATTGTAAAGTACGGAGATTGAGTAAATTAAAATATTTCATATTATATTAATGTAATTTATTTAAGAAAATGGTAATAGGCACATCATCCTAGGGGCGTGAAATAGCTTAACTTAACTCAATATCTGGTGGCGCAATGGAGTATTGTATTGTATTGTATTTCTTCAATTTAATAACAATTGTTTTTTTAAATAGATTTGCGTAGGTACTCAATTATTGTACATACAAATATTTTCAAATTTCAAAGTACTACTACGTATATTAAATATAATTATATATAATCTAAATAACTATAACTTGAAGTACAAGTATACAGTCATACATTTAATAATTTTATGAACCCCCTTCCCCATATAATATTTCTGATTGCGCTAATGATACATTATGTTTATACGAATTTACAGTAACATTCCGAAGACTACAAATAACTCCTATAATATAATCCTTTTACTTTCTTATATTATATAAAATATAATAACCACTAATCACGTATATTATTAATTTTTGAAATATTAAATGATAATTAAAATTTTTTATTTTTATTTTGTTTAGTCCAAAGTACTAAGAGCATTAGTGAGTTCTGTGAAGAAAATATTAATCGCAAATATCATGGGCGTCAAGCATATAGAAGAAATAAGTCTAATAATGAAAACAGTGACTCTGGATCTGGATCTGGAACTGGAACTGGAACTGGAACTGGAACTGGAACTGGAACTAGAACTGGAACTGGATTTGGAACTGGTGGTTTATCCATTGATCTAAATAAATAAATAAAGTTTTGTGTACACGTCATGATCATATTATTATACACTTCAACTTCTCTCGCATTATTAGTACGAAATAATTTATTATAATATTATATTTTATTTTATAATAATTATTACAATATTACATAATTTCATTCTTTATATTGATTTATACTAGTATGTTTTATTCATTATTCGGAAGTCATACTACGACTAGGTATTATAATTTATAACACTAAACGATCCGTCAAGTTAACGAAAAATAATTGACAAAATTAATAAAAGGGATTTTTATTCCTTAATTATTAAACATTTATTATTTCAATAGTAAAAAAAAAAAAAAAAAAAAAAATGTATTTAATAATTTGTATACTCGTATTTTAAATTAACATAATTTCCTAATTTAATAAACAACAACTTGTTGTTTTAAATGTATTTAAGTTATAATAATAAAAAAATTAATTATTCTATTATATTAGTGATAAAAAAATATAATAATATTTATGATAAAATTCTGATATGGTTTTGTGTTTGTAACATGACGTATGAAATGTCCATATAAATATATTTATACTATACATAGGTAAAACAGACCGCGCGGCGATACGACAGGAGCCAATTATAAAAGGTCCATGTCCCCAGCACCGCCCATAAAATATTTTTTTATCAAACC
>JAIUCT010000017.1:10010634-10046156 GCA_021307375.1 Tetraneura akinire | reverse complement strand
TTGATAAAAAAATATTTTATGGGCGGTGCTGGGGACATGGACCTAATTATAAAGTCTCGATATCGATGTGTGTCCGCGTACCGCACATACATACGTTCTGGTGTAATATTATTATTATTATTATTATTGTTTTTGTATTTATTCTTATTATTATTAATGTTTTTCTTAATTATTAATCATTAACATTAATTAAATTATTATTATTATTTTATTATTATATACCGGTCAAGTTATATTATTGTCGATAAAATATTACTATTATAGTATAATATACCTAATTACATAAATTGATAATGATATGTGAAATTCAGGAGAGGTGCTGAAAAAGCTTTCTCATCCGTTGGACACTGTACGGGACACATTGCGAGTAGTCTAAGAGAAAAAACGACGCTCGATATTATAAATTTATAATATATGTAATATATAGAATATAGTTTATACATATTTGGTAATTTGTGAACTATTAAAATGATAATTGTGATATCACCTAAATATGAATTTTTCATTTTACACCGGTTATTAAAAAATATAAATATGGTCTAGAACATCTACTGCCCTACGGCGGGGCTAGACATGAGTCGTAGACGTACGGAGACGCCAGTCACACAGATTACTGGCGAGGTAATAATTATAATATTATTTTGATTAATATAGATATATATATGTACTGTGTTTATGCTTTGGCTGGCAAATATTAAATATGTTTATGTTTTAAATTTAAATTTAAATTTGCGTTTTCCATATGGTTTTTTATGCTTTTTGGGCTTTTTCCATATTTTAATTTAAAAATCTTAGTATATCGTAATAAAATAATTTCTTTCTTATTCAATTAAATATGTTTTTTTTAAATTTTATTTTCCTTATATCATTTCCCATACCTATTAAATTTATATGTTTTTTTTTTTGGTTTAAAATCCCATGGAGCTCCGGCACTAATTGGTGTCTCGGCCCATGGTGGTGAATTTTCTGTGAAACAGAGGTTCATCGTGACTTTTCGTGACAGAAATTTACGAAGAGTAACATGTTAATTTAATAATTTAAGTTTATCAAATATAATATATTTTATTGATTGAAAAAAATTATTTAGTCAGGTATTGTTTGATTGAGAATATATACATTCCGAATTATTATTTATTTCAATTTATTTATAGATCTTTTTAAGGCCACAGTTTTTCTCTCTAATTTTAACCAACCACCGATTAGGCTAGGGTCACACGAACGTTGGAAAAACGGACGTTACAGCGGACGTAATATGCTCTGGTTACATGAACGCATGGGTTGAGCAGAAATATAAATTATTTTAATTTCTATATATCGGTTGTTAAAGTTCGTCATTTTTCGTCGTACAAAATGGCTGATGTAGAAACTGATAAGGCATCATAGCGTTTAACGAACGTCGAAGATTAAAAATAAATAATAATTAATATGATAGGAAATAACGGTGCCGGGCAGTAATACGTCGCTGTTTAGCTTTCAATATAAATTTAATCGCAGCGCAAACATGTAATAATAGTATCTATAAAAAAAAATCACATCTTCGTCGATACATAGTTCATGATAAAATGGAAAAAAAAATGGCAAAACTATTTAAGAATAACAAATACTATTTTATAAAAATAGTTTTTCAATATCGTTTGCCTTTTTACGTTAAATACAATACGTATAACATAATTTTACCATATGCAAATATAAATTTATGATAAGAGTTCTTGTTTGCGATGGAACTACCTATAGCATTCTAATAAGTAATTTCTAATATGATAAATCGAGTAAATAATTAATAAAATTATAATTAAAAAGTTCAGTCAGATAATGTAGGTATTATTATTATAGGCCGTTTTTTCGTCATTTTTTCATCATACTCCTGCCGCAGGGATATAGGTGTGCATATCATAGTATTTAATTATAATTATAATTTAGATGCAATTTTAAACCATTGCATTCGAAAAAACGATTCTGAGCGAAGTTCACACAGATAATGTAAGTTTTGATTAATATATTGCCGTTTTTTCGTCATTTTTTCAGCGTTTTTTCTAACGCATAGGGTTTATTTTGAGAAATTCGAAAAATGACCTAAATAAAGTACCAAGAACATCCACTTTCCTACCGGAAACATATGCTATTCGTGAAAATCGGATTATTATTTCGAGTAATAAAAGTTTCTTCATAATAAAAAAAAAAAGACACACATCATTGTAAATTTGTAAAACCAACTTCGCATCGTTCAAAATCTAAAACATATTTTATTGTAAATGTGCATAATAATAAAATAAATAATTATTATTACGTAATTATATTTCTATTTTCAACTACTTATAATTTCAGTTAGAAATAGGGAGTGCATACTCTAAATATTAGAATTTTGTTTACACAAGTGAAAAATGTTTATATATAATCATTGATTAAAAATACTTATAAATAATAATTATCAGTAATATGTTAACTAATGGTATTATTACACGTAAGTGAACATTTTTTATTGAAATCATAGAATAAAGAAATAAATGGTACATGCGAAGAAAATATATACATAACAAAGTATAAAAAACATAAAACATTCGATTTATTTATTATATTTAATTGTTATTAAAATGAAGTATTCTAACACAACATTCTTGGCTTTCATTTGTTTTATTATTTTATGTAACGGCATTTATGAAGGTAAATAAATTTCATGATATTTTTTATGAATTTATTTAATTTGCGTCCAAAACACCAGTCATCGATTCAAAATAAAATATTTATTTATTAATTAATTTATTTATTTTATTTATTAAAATATTTTAATAATTTAAGGTTATATTAATATTATTTTAACATAATTTTAAGACCATAATTAGGAACGATATTAAAAATATATCGTAGGTGGTGTTACCATAAATTTGCCGATTAAAAATTTATAAAAAATATTTATATTTATGAGTTCTAAATTAATTAATAACTTTCATGTTTTAAACCCAAAAATTTCATAATAAATATAAATAAATAATTTTAGATTCTGAGCGAAGCAAAGAATGTATTGGTTTTACAATGATGTGTGATTTTTTTTTTGTGTTTTTTTTTTCTGAAAACACTTTTACTACCCGAAATAATGCTTCGATTTTCATGAATAGCGAATTTCAGGTGTAAAAGTGGATGTAGATGGTACTTTATTTAGGTATCATTTTTCGAATTTCCCAAAATTGACTATAAGCGGTAGAAAAAACGACAAAAAATCACGAAAAAACGGCATTTTTCACGAAAACTGAATTTTCGACGAATTTAATTTCAATATTTCACGATAACTTGAGTACTTTTAAGTTAGAGACTTGAAAATTTTTTTGGAATTTCACATAGCCTTTATATATATGTGGTAAAATTTTGGAACCGTTACATTAATTTTTCTACAAATTATAAGACGTTGAATATTTCGTAAAATTCTCGTTTTTATGTATATAAGATCTGATAAAATTAGCAATTTATGATATTAAGGTCTGAAAATTTTACTCAAGTATATATACCTATTACTTAACACCATATCAAAATATTAGAAAAACCTGTATTCTCAATTTTTTTTTATAGCCGTTTTAAATTGAAATTTCAGTAAAATCCATATTTAAATTATTTATATGGATTTTTCTTATCATATTACAATATTTTACAATAATGTTAAATAAAATAGACAAATATTTTTTTTAAATTTTTAAAATTTAATTATATAAAAATTATATAAAATGTTCATTTATGTACATACATTTATGTTTGATAAAATTTTACGTTTTTAATATTTAATAAAAAAATGTCAATATTTTAATAAATATCTACATTTTAATCTGACTGAACTTCGCTCTGAATCGTTTTTTCGAAAGCAATAGTTTATCATTGCATTCAAATTCTATTTAAAATTAAACACTTTGATTCGCACACTTGTATCCTATGCGGCAGGAGTATCAGCTCTTTTTTTTAATAAATAATGTTTAAAAATTCCGACAGGGGGGTGTTACCCCATTGGATCGTCCCTGACTATAGTTAAATAATTAGTTAGGTATTATTTTACCTTTCAAATAATATATTTATTAATAATTTTTACATTAATACACTACACATTTTGAAATTTTATAAATTATAAATAAATACCTACATCACTGTAAAGTATAAACTCAATATAATATTAGTATTTTCATTAAAACTCTTAAAATTAAAAAGAGAGAATGGCAATGTTGTATGCAAAATGGACTAATTGGGGTATAATCCGACAGATTAGGTGCCCAAAACGGTCGGGAGGAAATAATGCGGAAGCGGTTTAAAGGAGTTCCCTCCCGATACTCGGTTCAAACATGAAAAAAAAAAACGATTTTGAGCGAAGTTCTGTCAGATATTGTAGTTAGGTATATACGTATATCAATTTTGACTTTTTTTATTAAATATTTAAAACCATATAGTCAGGGACCTTATAGTCATATATAAATTGCTCAATACTTAGGTATACACTTATTGAGCCATACATATACAGTATATATACACGTCATTAAGTACATAATTAAACACCAAATAAAATTTTCAAGTCTCTATGTTAAATATAAATGATCATAAAATCCCTTGTCACCTAAATGTCCATATCTGACAGAACTTCACTCAAAATAATTTTTTGGAATGCGATGGTTTATCATTGCAATCAAATTCAAATTCAAATTAATCACTGTGATGTGCACACCTGTATGATACATGTATCCGAGAAGAATCAGCTCTTATTTTTTATACTTAAAACAGCTATAAAAAAAAATCATAAATGAAATAATTCACAATTAATTGGAACTGAGTTAAGTAAAAACTATTTATGCTTTAATTTTCAATTTTTTTTATAAATTTTGATCAATTTTATTTAACATTATTGTAAAATATTGCCATATAATAAAAGAAATATATTATGAATACATAAATATTGATTTTACTGAAATATACAATTTAAACACCTGTAGAAAAAATTAAGTTTTGAGATTTTTACAATATTTTGGAAAAAAAGTTAATATATATGTCAGTAGGATTTAATTAAATTATCAAATTTTTTTCAAATTCATTGGTTTTTCTATTAATTTTTATTGCGAAAGTATTGAGAAATTATAAGAAGAATATTCTTGTATGGATTTTAAAATTTACGTTTAAATTAAAAATATCAATTTTAAACAGCTATAAAAAAAAAAATGTAGCCTTGGGATTTTTCTAATAATTTGATAATATGATGTTCAGTAATAGGTATATAATTATATTTTAGTAAAATTTTCAGACCTGAATTCCCAAAATTGCTAATTTTATTAAATTTAACAAAACATATTATAACAATTTATAATAATATCTTAATATAATTATGTAATTATTGTGAGTTAATAATGTATGGTAAATAATACCTTTATGTTATTATATTATTATGTTATTAAATCTAATATTTTTATTGATTTTTGATTTTAATGTAGTATATAATTTTAGTATTAAACCTAATATCGAGCCTATTATTAAATGCTATTTAGCTTTCATTTTTTGTTTTATTATTTTATCCAACGTCTTTTATAAAGATATTTTTTGTATATTATATATATTGTTTATTTGTATCTCTTTATTTATTTAAGTCGTACACAAGGACATATTATGTTATGTAACAAAAAGTGATTTAGTCCTAAGTACCTTAGTTATTATATTATTATGTTATTATATCTAATTTTTGATTTATTTTAAAATAATACTAGTTTGTGGTGTTGGCACTAATGCATCCACGGGTAAACGCAAAGCTTCTGCCACTAAAAATATAGGTATAAATATAGATATAAATATTATATTCTTAGTTCTATAAATAGCAATAATATTAATAACTACCTACTTCTTTTATATTATACTAGATTGAAATTGATTAATGTCATTTCTTATGTAGCTACCTATTCCTATTATTATGTTATAAAATTAACTTTTATTTTATTTTTAAATAATTCTAGTATCTACTGATAAGAATGAACCAGAATATTATACTGCAGATATGTGTATAGGTAATATAAATATAATATTAATTTATATTTTTGTAATTATTAAATTTTGATTATTGTAAAGACATATGTGAAATAAAATATGTGGTATATATTTAAAATTAAAACATTATATTACTTAAATTCATAGGATAATAAAGCATTTGTTTATTAAAGTTGCATTTATAAATCAAAGATTTTCTGAATATTATTATTCAAAAATATACATTTTTAATATTCATTAGCAGATTAAATTCTTAAGATATACTATAAAAAACAGGAGAAAGATGATATTATGAAAACTTTCTATTATTCTATAATATTAATTTACACAACTTAAATTTTGTTAAATTTTTTTTTATGAGAGGTTTTCAATTTTAATCGTGAAATGTTCAAACCTAACCTAACCTATTGAAAATGTAATGTGAAATACTGTAACAATAAAAATTGGTTATGTTTATCTAATAAAATTAGTTACTTTACATTCCCGCGTAGAATCATTATTAGAATAAATATAGACAAATTCAGTAATATAAAATGATAAATATTGATAGATTATAAATTAGCACTAAGTAAGATAACCACCAATTCACCGATACAGAAATTTCCTCAAATTTTGGATAAATAATCCATAATTAGCTGTGTCTACCTACACATAAAATACAATTATTTTTACAAGAATTACATTATCTAGTATTGCACAATAATAATGTATTACTTATACGTGGTTATATTGATATGAGTCATGAGGTAAGTGGAAGGTTCAATTATCAGTTTAATTAATTAAAATTGTATTAAATATTTAATAATTAAATACTCTTACTTAGAAATATTATATATTAATAAATATTTGTATATTATTTCATTAATATTATATACGAGTAGGTTAATATTATAGGTATTATAAATTAATACATATTAATTAATCATTTTATAATAATATGGTTACGGCTAGAATATTTAACGAAAAGTTTGGGTGGTATGTATTAAAAAATTGTCTACGATTTAAAAATGCTATAACATTATATTACATATTAAATACAATTTTATTAGGTCATGTCCCCAGCAGTGCCAATTGAAATTTTTTTTATCAAACCCAGTGCTTTCAATTTTTCTGGATTATGCCGGCTATGGTTTATCACACAATTTATAACCCAAAAATTAGACTAATCCTCATCTTAAGATATTACAAAAAAAGTTAATTCATAATATTAATATACAGGTTATCACTTACACTTGAAAACTATAAAATATAAAACAAACTTCGGGATGGACAAACCTAGAACAATCGTAAGTCCTGGGTTTGATAAAAATTTCAATTGGTGGTACTTGGGACATGGACATAATTTTATTTTTATTCGATAAGTTATAATCCATAAAAATATAATTTTTTATAAGAAACTGAAAACGTAATATTGACCAATATATTCGTTTTATAATTTCTTGTGTAATACTTATACTAGTAAAATGAATAATATCAAGAATTTAAAGTTGACAATTTTTTTTTATACACTCCTTGTTTTATCCCTTTCCACACTCTTCGTTTTTTCTTAAATTTTCCTAACAACTCGCTAATTGTCCGTCTCACGCGATCAACAAATTTGTATCCCTCATTATTTCTGTAAATATCAATTTTTCTCCTTAATATTTAATATTAAGTTATGTTTTTATATTAGTTACCTATACGTATATACATTACTTTGTTTTTTTTGGGATTGCCCCGTTAAGATATATATTATAAAATATAATCAATATACATATTTCTATATCTATAATATGCGTCATAAGACAATGTTATGATACAATTATATTTAATTATATTATTTAAAACCAAATCCTAGTTATTGTGGATATCCTCAATCCTATAGAGAAAATACCTTTGGGACGACCAAGAATGTGCTAGGAATATGTCATAAAAAAGGATGTTGAACACAGATAGGTGTTGGAGTTAATTGGAAAAAACTAGCAATAGATAGAGTAAGATGGAAGCTTGCTAGTGAGACGGGATGGTCTTAAAGGCCCATTTAACCAGACGGAAAGAGAGAGAGCGAAGGAGAGAGATATTATTAATAATAAAATTATTAAATATTATAATTTATGTACAAAATAATATATCGTAGTCGACAGTATATAATTTTATGAACTATATCCGTCAGTTTTTAATGACATATTTATTTAAATATTGATGGTTCCAATACGTACATCATGACATGAAATATAGAATAACACCATTGTAAAATTAATTTATCCCTTGGAACTTAGAATGGTAAAAATCTATAATATACAATTGTATATATTTTTAAATTAAAAAGAATTTAACATGATTTTTAAATAAATACGGGTATATTAATTTATAATTTAGTTTTCATTATTAGGTAATGAAGAAATTATGGATATTATAAAATTTTTATTGTATGAAGAATGTAAGTATAATATTGTATAACTTTTTTTTTTCCATATTAATATAATTATGTAATTTATGTGTGTGATTATTCTGTATTATATTAACTTATTATTCTACAATGTTAAGGATCAAAATGTATTAACTTTATGTATGTTTATCAAAATTTAAACTTTCCTAAATAATATTAACAATAAAATATATTTATTAATCTGGTCATGTATATCATCCCAGAGCTTAAAATGTGTTTGCTGACATAAAATTTGTTGATATATCGATGAACGTCTCTATAGGTCGTTAGACTAATGATCCATTTTTTGTCTATTTATATTAATTGATTATTATTAACTCTTCATTTTATGGTTTTTTTTTTTTTATTTTTGTATTGTTTTAATATTTTTCACATTGTAATAGACTAATAGTACAAAACCACTGGCGTAAATTTGCCTATCCAAACGACGCTTTTGTAACACCACATTTGAAATGTGTTTTTGTTATTAAACATAATACCAAAAGACTTTAATAGACTTTAAAGATATTTAATATATTCAATAAATTATAATCAGATAGGCTTTATAATTCATAATAAAATTATGACATACCTAGAAGAGTGAATCTATCATCATATAATATATGATATATGGTTTATCATATTTAATCAAAATCATGATTAGTTTTATCAAGGAAATTAGAATACTGGTAATCGTAATTTAAAAAAGCAAATGAAGTGATACTGATGTGGAATGGATACAGGTGTTAAAATTAAAAGTATAGTGTTGAATTTTGATTAAAATTTGAATACAATGATAAATCATTACATTCGAAAATCATTTATGAGCGAAGCACTGCCAGATTTGGTTATTTAGATGACTCATTTATGGTTTTATGATAAATTTTTTATATTGAACTAACCTAATCTAACTATTTATATTTTATATTTTATAATTTATTCGTCCATTAAAGGTCCAAATTTTTTGTATGGTAACTATTAGATCAATTTTTTTTTAATTATGTTATGGGTATATTTTTATACATTTAATATATTTCATATGTATGGGAATAAACAGTGTTAGGAACAGATAACAAAAAAATCATCTGGATAAAGATAAAGATAACAACACTAAATTTTATCTAAGATACAGATAAAAGATAAACAAATTAAATTTATCTAACAAAAAGATAAAAGATAAAAATATTTTATCTAGATAAATAACAGATAATTATAGAAATTAAAACAACTAGGTAATTAAAAAAAATATATATACCGTCATGCAAGTTTATGCCTATATTATAATATGTTTACTTTTGGCTTCATTAATTATATCATGTTGTGTATCGCATACTATTATTAATATTAATAATATTGAAAAGATATTTACGAGTATTGTGTATTTGTGTATACAAAATAATGCTTAATATTATAATATGTCAAGTGCAATTAAAATTGGTTTAGGGATAGTTTATAGTCCATAGATTTATGTTAGGTTTCACCAACGCATTTCACGTATTGCTCATTAGATTTATCGTTATCAATTGTAATTAATATAATAATATCAGGATATGTCAATGTATATTTATTTATATTAATTTTAGACGTATAGTGCATATGGAAAGAAAAGACAGCTAGTTTATCTTAATTTCTCAATGGATAATATTAAATTCTATGGAACTTTGTTTGGGACGGCGCGCGGCGGTGGTTATAACTATTTATAACTATTTATAACTATTCTATTATTCGTATTTTAATTATAATTTAAAAATATTTATAAAATTCTGGGAAATAACACTAGTCATGAGTCATGACATATTTCTCGCGACAGTAATATACTAATATAGGCTACTTATATAAATTAATTAGTTTATTATAAACCAAATATAGAATATTAATTATTTATAACTAATAAGTAATAAGTACCTACTAAATAGGAATAATTAATAGTCTTTTCAGAAAAACGTCATATATTTTTAGCCCTAGATGTTATTTTACACGTTGTGTCTGAGATAATAAGAATAAAAATTAAACAATTTGAAACAGATCCATCTAATTATCATCAAAAAATTTATCTTGTATAATTATTTATCTAGATAAGTTAAATTTTTATCTAAAATAAATACTTAGATAACTTATATTTATTTATCTAGATATAGATAAAAGATAAAAAAATAATTATCTAGATAATTTATCTAGATAAATTTATCTAGATAAGTCCTAACACTGGGAATAAAGCATTTAAATAGATTTAAAATATTCATTTAATATATTTAATATTATTGAACCATACGTAAATAAAAAATTTGTACACAATAAATAATATATTTTATGAGAAGCGTATTATATTAATTTGGTGCAACGTAGTAGGTACCCAGTAATATGGTGTCGTTCCTTTACCTACTAATCTGCATCATTTTATTTTTACGTAAATAACATTATAATTTTTTATATGATATTTGAAAATCTAAATGCATATGAAATATTATATTTAAGGGGATTGAAAGCGGTACATATTTTAATAGATTTAGACTTCAAAGACAGACAACAATTATTTAAGTACTTCCTGTGGTTTGTTTTTAAAAAATGTAAATAACTGCATTAATAAGTTTACATTGCATCAGTCGTAACATATTTTTATATTTTTATATTTTAAATAATTATTTAATTATTTACCATTGAACATTGAAAATTGAAAAATTAAAAAATAAATATAATATTATATTTTAAAACCAATGTATGCTCTGCGATAGGCTCGTATCACAATGTCATAGTCATATAGCTTCAGATAATAATTAAGGTACATAAATTATGCTTGTTAAATAAAATACTCACTACTCATATTAATGATGTAGGTACATAATTAAGTTATCACTCTAGTTTCTCATTATATTTATAATACAATACCATTAACTATAAATTACCTAGGTACTTATTATCCCAAAATTATAAGTAATCAGTGTTGTGCAAAGATAAAATAAAAATTATCTAGATAAGATAATATATAATAGATTTTAAATTTATCTATGTAAGATAATATATAACACCGAAATTTTTTTATCTAGATAAAAGATAAATATAATAATATTTATCTAGATAAAAATCAAATTAAATAAAGTTTTAATTTGTAAATAAACCATACACATTAATATGTTCTACATTTATAAATCACTGTTTATTATTATAATTATTATAGTTTCATAGGTATTTTTTTTTATAATTATTACAAAAATTTACAAATTACTTATTAATATTATTAAAAATATTGTCGTAACCCAAAAATCATTATTTTTCAGGAGGCACTTAAAACATGAAATTGACCAAAATAATTGTTTTACAAACAAATAGTTGATTTTATTTTTTCTGTAATACTTATAGAATTAATATTCTTAAGAATTTTAAGTTGACAATAGTTATAAACATAATTTCAATTATATTTATTTACAACTTAGTTGAGGGTTACAACATTTAGCTATATAAGAATTATAACTGTATATAGAAGCGTAGTGATATTGCATAGGGGCATAGGGCATATAACATTTAACATCAATAATTATAGAATATTATTAATTTATAATTTTGGTTTATTGCTATCAATTCATTGGAATAATAATCTAATAAATTATTTGTCATATCCATCTGTTAACCTTTAATGATTTATTATGTTTTCTTATAAATTTAATGAGCATTGCATAACGTATGGGTATGACTCTTTGTCCACTTATCTGAACTTAAAATAATTTCGTCTAAATCGAACCCTAAACTATTTTTATACAATATTACTATAAATTGATTCTTATATCCGTTTAATGGCACGTGTACCTCTATAAAGCTAGCAGGCCTCTAAGAATTACAACGTTCCTGAAATTATAGGAAACTACTATACTACTATACTATGATAATATTCGTAATCAAATCGGCAGAAAAAAAATTTATCTAGATAAAATTCTTCAGATAACCTAATTGTTTATCTATACATAAGATAAAAAAACAGAAAAATACTATTATCTAGATAAGATAAAATATATTTGTATTTTATCTAGATAACTTATTTAGATAAAATTATCTAGATAATGCACAACACTGTAAGTAATCAATAATAATTTTAATGTAACAATAATAAAATGAATATCTCTACTTCCACAAGTACAAGTAAAATGTTTAAGTCATATTACATAATCCAAACCATTTTTTTTTCAGTTTTATAACTACTAATTGTTTTGAAACTCAAAATAATGGCGACGCTTTCAATCTCTTGTTTCAATACCATTTTCATATTATATTTATATGACAAATATCAGTTAAATCGCCACCTCCAATTTCTTTACAAGGTTTATTACAATTATTATTATTTTTTAGCGAAGTATGATCTAATTGGTAGGCAGAATTCTAATGGTAAGTCCAATGTTAATGCATATTTTAAACATTAGGTTAGGTACAAAATAACATTTATATAAAATTTGCCTTTTAAAATGTAATTTGTAAAACTTTTTATTAGTCGGGCATCCCATCATAAATTATATGTAAATTATACAAGAATTATTTATATCTACAAAATATTTTAAACACCTACAAAAAAATTGAGCATTGGGATATTTCTAATATTTTGGTATTGAAAAATTTTCAGACCTAAATGCCCAAAATTGCTAATTTTAGCAAACATAATAGGCATACATAAAAACGAGAATTATACGAAATATTCAAAAATCTATATTTTATAGAAAAATAAGAGTAACGGTTCCAAAATTTTACCACATATATATAGTAGCAATGTGAACATCCAAAAAATTTTCAAGTCTCCATCTTTAAAATTGCCTGGGTTATCGTGAATTATTGAAATCGAATTTGTCGAAATTTCAGTTTACGTGAAAAATGTCATTTTTTCGTTATTTTTTCGTCGTTTTTTCTACCGCTAAGGTCACTTTTGAGAAATTCGAAAAATGACCTTAATGAAGTACCAATTACATCCACTTTCCAACCGGAACATATTCTATTCGTGAAAATCAGAGCATTATTACGGGTAGTAAAAGTGTCTACAGTATATATAAAAAAAAAAAAAACACTAAATAAAGGAAAATAAATAAATAATTTATTAAATTAGGTTACAATTATTATTATGATTGTTTATTTTTGTAATTATTTTTGTAATTATTTTTTTTTTTTTTTTTTTTTTGGTTGAAATAATAATAAAAAACATAAAAACATCATAATTACGAAATTTGTTGGCATGTTAGCAAACAGCAGTACAAATTCGTTAATAAAATTGAATGAGCCATACAATTTTCAAATTGTAATTATCGATAGGTGTCAAGATGACCATATAATAAATTAAACTAGAATATTGATTATAATTTTTATTTATCATTTTCATATTTTAGACCTAACAAAATATATACAACATATCATAAATACTATTAATGATAATGAAGGTTAGTTTTATTATTTAAAATTTACTAATTTTTAATATAATACATATAGATATAATACTATTACTGATTGTCCCGTAGTGTTTGTCCGGCTAATAATGTTTAATCTGTTATGTATATTTATATTCTGATATACATTTATGTATGTATGAGTCACAATAGTAACATGTTTTATTTGTTCCTTTTACCTAGTTGTACTGAAATTATTTAAATAAAAGAATAAAAGTAAATGCATGTATGCTACAATAAAGTAGATTAATATATTATTTATATTTAATTATTTATTACAATTTAATCAAATATGATTAATGATTACTACATTTAATTAATTAATTTACTTTATAAGATATTTGCATTTATTTTTAATCATTTACTTAAATAATTTCAGTTCTACAAATAATGTAAAAAAATTATAAAAAGTGTAAAATAATGGTTTCCATATATGAAATGTATAAAATTTGTATCCATTAGTCCATTACATGAACCTAAAAATGACTTACACGATATGATCAAAGTTCATAAAATGGATATCTAGTTCGTAAAATTAACGATTTCTCCAAATAGATGCGACATAAATGTATATCAGCATGTTGTATTTAAAATAAAAATTGTATGTGTTCTTACAAAAGTATTAATAATATTATACCTATATTATTATATTTTATCGAATTCAATAGAAATTTCAAATTTAAATTACAATTAACAATAATGACGAAATTCGAAATATTTTAAAATTGAGTTAAACAATGTATGGTTGTATTCATTTCACTTAAACGATGATTATGTCATAGTTTAATTGTATTTCAACTTATGTGTACGTCTTTAAGTAATAAAAAAAGTACCATGGTACAAATTAGTAGTTAATTACCATCCTTAACTTCTATTGTCCACGTCTACGATGAAAATAAGAATATCATCTATTTTCATTAGTGCTATACTACAATTATTCAAATATAGGATATTTATAATAAATTATTTTTAAATACGGCGACATTAAACGTATAGAATGAGTATGTACAATTGTAATTTTATCTATATATTTTGAATAAATTCAAAGCCCACTACAACTAATTGTTCTCCATACGATTGTCGTCCTCTTTTACTGCTATAACTCCCAAACTGGATTTACAACTTTTAATCTTCCATATTTCGGTCATTGCCGCCGAGTGTAATAATGCGGCATTACTTCTTATTCTTATCGTGTCCTAAGTTTAAATATGCTTTAAATTTAGATTTTCCCTTTCCATGTCTTGGCCACGTTTATGGCTGCGTCTGTTGCTGTAATTATATATTTATAGGAACATATTGTTGGATTCCGAGGGCATATCAATACATGTTCCGTCGTCTCTACCTCCCCACATTCACAGTCTGCTGATCCGTCAATGTATTCCCATTTCTTTAGGTTGTCCTTTGTTCTAGCAACTCCTGTTCTGAGTCGGTTTAAAGTTTTCCATGTTGTCCATTCTTCGGTATTACCTAATGGTAGTTCTTCCTTCGGTCTTATTCAAAGTTTTCAGCATCTAATGTCATATTAGCAAACAGCAATGTGCTATGTCTTTGTTGATACGTCGGCGGTGACGATCGTTTACCTTTACTGTTTCCTCCGTCCAGATCTACCAGATCGGGATAGTTTCGTATGGTGTTTAGTGCGTTTCTGCCCCGTTGCATGGATATACAGTATGATAAAATCGTTATTACATATTTAGAATTAAAATAAATTATTAATATTTAAAAACCACGATTCCATGAATACCTAAAAACTTTTATCTAACTTCTCTTGGAATTTTAACATATAAATGATTTTCAATTTGATTGAAATGAAGTATCTGAAATTGAAGAACAACAAGTCAACAACTAATATATTAATGTATAAAATAAATAAAAACAAACATTTATTTATTTATTATTGTTTTCTTTTTCATAAGTATTTATCATTAATAGTTAATACTTATATAACCAAGTGTTAAAGAAACATTAGTTGTTCAATA
This sequence comes from Tetraneura akinire, assembly GCA_021307375.1. Taxonomy (NCBI): domain Eukaryota; kingdom Metazoa; phylum Arthropoda; class Insecta; order Hemiptera; family Aphididae; genus Tetraneura; species Tetraneura akinire. Next base: position 10,030,362 of record JAIUCT010000017.1, on the reverse strand, counting down.
ATTATATTGTCATTCTCCAAAAGAAATATCTCAGATTTAATTATAGTCGATTAGTGGACTTATATTGGATTATAATAGTTTGACAGTAGTTATATCTAAGCAGATTTATTTTATTAAATGACTGTATGATAAATAAACCAAATATTTACATTCAAATAATGTTACTAAAAGAATAAAATAAATAAAAATTATTTTAACAAATTTTTAATTAATTTCTTTAGAAAAAAGTCCAGAATTAAAAATAGATAAAGGTATGAAAAATATATTTGAGTAGGTAAGAATGCTTAATAATTTTTTTTCTCAAAAATAAAAATGTATTCTTAATTATCTTACTAATTAAAGAGGATATTCCTAAAATATTTACGAAATCTACTTCATATTATCATTAATAATGAATAATTTCATTATAATTTTTTTAGTTGACCGTAGTAAGCAGTTTTTAATTCATATTTTTATTATATTATATTTAAATTTTGATCTTTTAAATATACATAAATTATTTCTATTTCATATATTAAGAGGTTATGAAAATGATAAAGCAATTCTTAATGAATGTGAAAATAATTTATTTAGTAAATAAAATAATTTTTTTTAGAATATGTTATGAGAAAACTAGAAATACGGGGTAAGTATATATTTTATATAAAAATATAGTTTTAAATTATCTAAGTACTAATATAGGAAAATAGTTAAAAAGTCCATAATAATGGTGACACGATAATAATATTTTCCACTTTGTCATAATTTTCAAAAGTACTATACTGGTATTACTGATTTAAGTTTAATTTAATAATACTATATACAATAACGTGAGCAAATATCGTTAATTAACATAATTGTTGTAATATCAATGTAACTTCTATGTACTTAATAGATATACGAATACCAAATCATACTATGTATACTATATAATACATAGTAGAAGTAGATAAAGATATAATATAATAAATGTAGTAGAGAGAAATCTGACATAGTAACTAGAATTTTTAAATTTAAATTTATAGGCAATAATAATTAGTTTTTTAATTATTATTTCTTTAGGATTAAAAATAATAATAATAATAATAATAATAACTTTGGCCAACCCAAAAGTGTTAAGAAATCGCAGAAGTATTTCATTTATTGAATTTTTACATAAATCGCGTATTTCATTATAACTGATACTTAGATTCTGACTGAAGTGAATAGCGTAAGATATATTGATATTACAATGGTATGTACTAATCATTCACTATTTTGTATCATTTATATATATTCATATAAATCATGGATTTCGAAAATAATTTTCTGGGTGTAGTCCAGTTTTTTTTTTTTTTAATTGTTATATACTTTATATAAAAAGATGAGCTGATACTCCTGCCGCACAGGATACAGGTGTGCGAATCCATTGATCAACCATTGCATTCGAAAAAACTATTCTGAGCGAAGTTCAGTCAGATTATAATTTTCGTTTGAACTAAAAATATCAATTTAAAACAGCTATAAAAAAAATTGAGATGAGGGATTTTTCTAATATTTTAGTATGATGTTAAGTAATATGTAAGTATACATCAGTAAAATGTTCAGACCATAATACCAAAAATTGCAAATTTTATCAAACATTATATACGTAAAAACGAGAATTTTACGAAATATTCAATGTCCATTATTTTGTAGAAAAATGAACGTAACGGTTCAAAAATTTTACCACATATATATAATAGCTATGTGAACGGGGCATTATTTCGGGTCGCAATTTTGTTTTTAGACATAAATAAAAAAAAAAAAACAAAACAAAATAAAATCACAGGTCATTGTAAAACCAATACATTCTTCATTTCGCTCAGAATCTAAAATATATACCTACATAAATAATAAAATATATAAGGCAATTAAAATATGCAATATATTATGTAACTAAAGTTTGTAATAGAAGTTATTAAGTTAATATTGAAATAAATATTTCAAATATTAAACATAGAATATTATAATTGACAACTTTATTATACATAATTGAAAATGTATTGAGAAATATTAATAATATTAATGGCAATAATAACAAAGATTTTCGACTTTGTTTAAAATTTCAATAGGTATTAAATATTATGAAAATATTGAGAATTAAGATTTATAATATTTTGGAACTGAACTGAGTTATATTAAATAATATGTAGTACAGTTTCTATATAATGTTCAGACCGTTTAATTAAAAATTGGCAATTTATTAAATATTACATAGAGAAATAATTAGAATTTTAATAAATTTTAAAAGTTCTCCATTTTTAAGAAAAATTATTGTTACGTTCCAAAATTTTACAATATGTGGACAAACATGAAGTCCATTATTTCCTGAATTTCGTAAATTATTGAAATCCATTTTTTCGAAATTTCAGTTTCCATTAATGTAAACGGATTTTCGTCATTTTTTTTCTTTTTGTAGTTTTTTATATTGGATAAATTAAATTTTGAGAAATTTTCTAAATTATTTTAAGTAAATTACCACTTATATTTAACCTTTTACTTGTGACATATTCAGTTTTTGGTATTCGAAGCATTATTTCTGGTCAAAAAATTGTTTACCGCATGAAAAATATGTGTACATTGCTGTAAAACCAATGTATTGCTTAAAATCTAATATAATGAAATTTTATATTATGGGCATTTCAGTCGGTTGATATTTTTGATATTAACTTATATTCAATCGATATTTTAATTCCAAAATGAAAATTAATTATTTTTATATACCAATTTACTAAATAAAGAAATGTAAAAAATAATAATTATTTTAGGAATGGGTGCTCATAAATTAGGAATCATTAATGCATTAATGTTTTCAATAGGTAAGTACATATATATGAAATAGGTTAAGTTAGTTATATTAACGAACGAAATGCAAACCTAAGGTTAGGTCCTTTGAAGTTTTGTGGTTACTTATTAATCAATTTAATGTTACTCATTCCCCAAATATACTTATAAATGTAGTGATTATACATAGTGATTACACATTTCAATTATATTTTATATTTTTAACAAAATTGTGGACAAAAAATTTTACATATTTTAATTTAATTAATAATACACTTAAGGTAATTATTTACTTTATTGTGTAATATAATTAAAAATAATTTCAATTTTAGAACTATTTAAAGATGGTAAGTTATTAACATTATTTTGAGAATCTATTTATAATTGAATTTAATAAAACTGTTAATGATGTATCCGGATACTATTCCACAACACTATGTTTCTGAAGTTAAAATATTGACGATTAGTCATGCAACCTGTAGCATTCATTATAAGTATAACAATAAAAAAATAAAAAAAATAATATAAAATATATATTGTTATATATTGGATATTTGTATTGTATTTGTTAATGTTATTTTATATATGAGCAAATCGTATTTCTAAGTTTGGCAAACTTCGATTCTCACAGGAAATGTGCGCAACATCAATGTTTCAAAATAAACTTCTTTTTTACCCTGAAACTGCACTATTTTCAAAGTAAAAGAAGTAAAATCATTAAAATAAATCTTAATCTACTTACATTATTTAAATATTAAATATAAAAATTATAACAAAATATTGACTAAAATATAAAACACTATACAATGAAGTTATAGACACACCTTAGAGCTTAGTCTTAGACTTTGAGTGTGGTAATATTGTATTTAATTATTTTATCTGTAGGTACAGTAATATTACAATTCATCAAAATAGCACTAATCACGTGAAATTTTGATTATAATATAAAAAAAATTTAAAAAAGACCTGATAATCCTGCTGCAGAGATACAGGTGTGAAATTCATAGTGTTTAATTTATTAATTAGAATTTGAATGCAATGATTAACCATCGCATTTGAAAAACGATTCTAAACGAAGTTCAGTCAGATAATATGGGTAGGTATTGATTAAAATTTTGACATTTTTTTTGTTAAATATTTAAAACGCAAAATTTTATCACACATATAGGGGCCATATATTTACACATATAGTACATAAATGGAGACCCTATTAGATTTTCAAGTCTCTTAGTTCAATATAATCCCTTAACCTAAATGCCCCTCTCTGACAGAACTTCGTTCAAAATTATTTTTTGGAATGCGATGTTTCATCATTGTAATCAAATTCTAATTAAAATTAAACATTATGATTTTCCCCTGTATCTCTGTGGCAAGAGTATCAGCTCTACTTTTTTATACTTTCAACTGCTATAAAAAAATAATTAATTTACAATTATTTTGAACTGAGTTAAATAAAATGTATTTAAGCTTCAATAATATTATAATAAAAATTTTTAAAAAAATTTATCAATTTTATTTAGCGTTATTGTAAAATATTGAAATATAATAAAAAGAATCCATATAAATATTTTAAATATTGATTTTACTGAAATTTCAACTTTACACCTATAAAAATATTGATACTTGAGATTTTCTTAAAATTTTGAAAAAACTTCAACATTATATATATCACTTCTTCAATAATTATTATTATTATTTATTCTTCAATAAAATATTCAATATTTTTGCCTTGTCTATTAATTTTCATTGTAAAAGTATTGATAAATAATAAGAAGAATACTTGTATGTATTCTACGATTTTCATTTTAACTAAGATATCAACTTTAAGCAGCTGTAAAATAAAATTGACTTTTGGGATTCTACAATATTTTTATATCATATTAAGTAAGTTGTGAGTATAATTCAGTTAAATATACTTTAATACCCAAAACTGCTAATTTAATAAAACATTATTTACATAAAAACCAGATTTTTACGAAATATTCAAAGTTCTATATTTTGTAAAAAATTTAATGTAACGATTCCATTATTTTTTTAAATATATATAGTGTCTATATAAACATATAAACATCCAATAAAATAGGCAAATCTTGAAAATCGGGGTATTCTTTCGGGTAGAAAAAGTGTCTACATAAAAAAAAAAAAAAAAATACAATCGTCATTGTAAAACCAATAGATTTCTTTGCTTCGCTTAAAATATAAAATATTATAGAACTAAGAAAAGCAATACCAATATATTTTTATTCATAAAATTTTTATACCTACCACAAAAGTTAAAATTCTTTATTTTTCTTTTTTAGATGAAATCTTTGATAAGTGCAAAAATATTATTTTTGAAGCTGTGCGCGAAATGAAAATTGGTATGTACAAAATATAATAATTAATTTTATTAATTATCTAGAAAATATTCAATAATATAGGCAATAAACACAATAAAAACCGTTATAATAACTGTTCAGAATAAGAATTGTCGCTTTAGTTATGATGATGGCTGTTGAATTACATTTTGTTTTATAAAATTATATGATCTTATTACAACTAATTAATAGGAATTTAAGTAGGTAATATTGCGTCGAAATGCACAAGTGTTACTGCAACAAATTTTGTGTTGCGGAGTCGATCCGAACTCGATGGGTAAACTGACGAACATTCAAGGTTGTTCGGTTCGATTCGTGCACAATTATTTCCGTCATTTTTAGCAACTGCGCAACAAAACCGCGTAACAATTAATATTCTAGCTAGTTAAATGATCACGTCTTTTTTAAATAATAAATAATATTATTAATTATTATTATTATAGATGTATATAATATATTAATTTATTATATTTTTTTTCTTATAAGTTAAATATTAAAAATCTACCGATGACATTCTAATAAAATTATTAAATCGCCCTGTTGTTTCTTGTGACCGAAGGTCCGTAATTAAATTTGTTACTTTATTCCTTCTTAAATATAAATTTGTTTGCCACCATCTTCATTCTTCTTTCTTTTTTATATTTTTTATTTAACCGTTTGTCCACTATATATTTTATTAAAATAAAATCCGCACATGACGGCTTGTAATTCTGACATGTTATGTTGAAAACAAGCGAACAACTGATGGATCGACAGCGAGCATAATATTCGACTAAATGCGTGCGAATACCCTGACACACTAAAGCACTAATTAGATGACGAACACGAACATTCGGGCTGCAACTTTACATTATACCGAAATGTGAAAAGTGTGTCGCCGGCGTAAAACGTTCAAATATAAATTTTAACTGGGAATATTATATCACAAAATATGACTGATTTTGCAATTGCGTCGATGTGTCTAGATCCTGGTATTAACACTTTTAGTATTATTATATAAATAAAGGAAGTGAAAATTAACGAAATTCGAATAATGTCAGAAATTATTTTGCTTTCGATTTCAATATTGAATACCGTTTTTTAAGTTTTTCAATTTTGATTTCGATATCGATTTTGGATAAATTGGATACCGGTTTTTAAGTTCTTTTGAATTTTTTATTTCGATTTTGGATACCGGTTTTTACGTTCTTTTGATTTCGATTACTAATTTTTCTGAAAAACGTTTACACTTATTATATTTATGTTATTATTTTTTTAATATAAAATATTCAGATACATTATTTTTTTACGAATCTACAGAATAACATTCTGTACTAAGAACTACTTCCATAATAAATATATCCCTACCATACCATTATACCACTAATCACAACATCACGTATGTTATTGTTTTTAAAAATATTAAATAATATTTTAAATTTTAATATTTATTAATTAAATTGATTTAATTTCGGTTTTTGTTTTTATTTTATTTAGCCGAAAAAATTCAGAGCATTACTCAATACTGTGTAGAAACATATAAGAACAAATTTATTAAAATCAATAGAAAAATGTCAAGTTATAAATACAGTGGAGCAGGATCTGGACCTGGATCTGGATCTGGGCCTGGATCTGGATCTGGAAGTGGTGGTTTGGACTTTGATCTAAATGAACCGTTTATATTAACGAAAGATGATCAGTAAAATTAACGAAATTTATAAAGTGATTTTTTATTCATTAACTATTTAACATTTATTATTTCAATGGAATATTCATTAATAAAATTAATTTTTAATTTAATAATTTAATTTTAGATTCTGAGTGAAGCGAAGAATGTATTGGTTTTACAATGATGTGTGATTTTCTTTTTTTTGTTATTTGTTTTTTTTTTTATTCTCTAGACACTTTTACTACACGAAATAATGCTCCGATTTTCACGAATAGAACATGTTTCCGGTTGGAAAGTGGATGTAGTTGGTACTTTATTTAGGTCATTTTTTGAATTTTTCAAAATTGACCCTAATCGGTATAAAAAACGACGAAAAACGGAATTTTTCACGAAAACTGAAATTTTGACGAATTCAATTTCTATATTTCACGATAACTCAAGCAATTTTTATGATACAGGTGTGAAATATCTTTTGGGTATCCAAATAGCTACTATATATATGTGGTAAAATTTAGGAACCGTTATGTTCATTTTTCTACAAAATATTGGACATTGAATAATTCGTAAAATTCTCGTTTTTACGTATATCATATTTGATAAAATTGGCAATTTTTGCTATTAAGCTCTGAAAATTTTACTGAAGTATACTTACATATTACTTAACATCAAACTAAAATATTAGAAATTTCCCTAGTCTCAGTTATTTTTTATAGCTGTTTTAAGTTGATATTTTTAGTTCAAACGAAAATTATAATCTGACTGAACTTCGTTTAGAATCGTTTTTTCGAATGCAATGGTTTATCATTGGGATACAAGTGTGTAATCATAGTGTTTAATTTTAATAATAATTTAATGCAATGATAAACCATTGCATTCGAAAAAACGATTCTGAGCGAAGTTCAGCCAAATAATGCCGTTTTTCGTCATTTTTTTCATAATATTTTCGATTAACTAAAAATATAAATTTTAAACAGCTATAAAAAAAAAAAGACCTGGAATTTTTCTAATATTTTTATATGATGTTTAGTAATATGTAAAATTAGTAAAACTACCTATTAAGTTTAGTAAAATTTTCATACCTTGATGCAAATTCTATTATTTTTTTGTCACATACTAGTCTTTCATTCATGATCTATGTCTTTGATCAATGATCTGTGATGGACCAACCCCCGGGAGGTGCTCAAACAAGTATTACGATGGAAATATTTGTTTATAGATGGTTACTAAAAGTTTTAAATACATGTTTATTAAATGCGAAGTCTTTGTATACTGCTCTAACGTCAAAAAAACTAGTATAACTGAATTTCGCGAAAGTGTAATTCATAGTTTGATTAAAAAAATTGAAGTTCAACCACGTGAAGAGAAACACATTCTTATAAATACACAACGTGGAAAATGTTATATGTGCTACAAAGAAATGGCAGAACAAGGTGGAAGACAACATGCTCAAAAGATTACACATAAAGTTCAAACTAAATGTATAATATGTTTAAAACATTTTTGTATGGAATGTTTTTTTAAGACCCATTCATGTAAATTATTGTAAAATCATATGCATGTAATTTAAATAAAACTTTGCTGTTAACATCACTTTATAGAATTTTTTCTGTACTTTTCATTGCAGTGGCTAAATTGAGTACCAAATTCGGTTTTCAATAATTTAATACATAATAAAAGTGAGTACCATTTTTGGCATTCAAAGCCTGAGAAATAAATTTAGTGAATACCGAGATTGGTACTCAAGACGTGAATGACAAAATACTTTAAAATAATATGGCATAAGAAATAAACCTACTGAGTGCCAATAATGGTCTTCATGGCAGTCAACTTGTTAATAATAATTATATTATCACTATGGTTACTATTATAATCATCTATCATTTAGTTGATGAATCAAATTCGTCGAAGGAAAAATGTCGTTTTTTCGTCGTATGGTGTCAATTTTGTGAAATTCAAAAAATCACCTCAATAAAGTAGGTACTAATTAAATCCAATTTGCAACCGAAAACATGTACTGTTCGTGGAAATTGGAGCATTATTTCGGGTAGTAAAAGTGTCTTCAGACATAAAAAAAAAGACACACATTGTAAAACTAATACATTCTTCGCTACGCTCAGAATCTAATATCGCTCCGTTAAGAATCTAAAATATTATTAATTTTATAAAGAACAATTTATTGTTTTAAATGTATTATGGTTATAATAAAAAAAATTTTAATATTTTATTAATTTAATGTATTGTATAAAGATATATATTAATAATTTAAGTTTATCAAATATAATATAGGTATTGATATATTTTATCGATCGAAAAAAATTATTTTGTTATTGATTGTTTGAGAATATATATTCCGAATTATTATTTATTTTAATTTATTTATAATTATTTTTATAACCACAGTAATTTCTCCCCAGTTTTAACCAACCACCGATTATTAAGTCAACGCGTAGCGTTATTGTTTTCCTTTCCTGTTCTTTTTACCATGATATAATGGTTTACATAGAGAAACATAAAAAAAATTATGGAATTAAATATGGCAGTGGTAAGAAAAGGTAGGTCTGGACCCATCCCCCGACCCTCAGAACAATCATCCTCAGCACTACCATACCATAGAAAAACACATATAGCATACCTCTACTATAGCTCCACCACAGCACCGCCTTATCGCAAGAGCTTATCACGACCACATAACCTATAGATATATTACCATTTTTTTTTTCTTTTTAAATTTGGAACCGTTATGTTAATTTTTCTACAAAATATAGGACTTTGAATATTTCGTAAAATTCTCGTTTTTACGTATATAATGTTTGATAAAATTGGCAATTTTTGGTATTAAAATCTGAAATTTTACTGAAATACACTAAAATATTACTTAACATCAAACTAAAATATTAGAAATTTCCCTAATCTCAATTATTTTTTATAGCTGTTTTAAATTGATATTTTTAGTTCAAACCAAAATTATAATCAGACTGAACTTCGTTTAGAATCGTTTTTTCGAATGCAATGGTTTATCGTTGCATTAAAATTCTAATTAAATTAAACGCTATGATTCGCACACCTGTGTATCCCATGCGGCAGGAGTATCAGATCTTTTTTTTAAATTTAATTTTTATTATATTATTAAAAAATTATAATACATTATTCATAATTTAATCGGCAAGGAATATAATAACCTTCTCCTTTGAATAATAACATACATGGAAAAAAGAATAAGAAATATACAATATTAGCAAAAATATAATATCTCTTTTCTCTTTCCTCTTCTATCATATGTTAAAACTCATTATTCTTTTTTATTTTAAAATGAATAATTACTAATCTACTCTTTAATAACAATTTCATATACGGTATAAACAACGATTTTAAATAATAATTATTTTAATATAAATAACTTTTATCCAAGTTTACTCACACAAGGAACAAAAACATAATAAAATAATAAAACTCATATAATTAGCAAAGAGAAATAAAAATAGTATAAATTAAATTATGTACCTACTATCGTATTCATGCTCACACTATGGGTTACGAGAACGTATAACAAGCAAAATAGAATTTAATCTCCCCTTATACACTATTATAATAATATTATACGATAATATATTATTTACATATATTTAAAACTTATAATAATAATGATTATGGAAATATCCAATAATCGGAAAAATAATAATTAATATGATAGGAAATAATGATGCCGGGCAGTAATACGTTGCTAATTAGCTTTCAATATAAATTTAATTGCAGCGCAAACATGTAATAATAGTATTTATAAAAAAAAAAATTACACCTTCATCGATACATAGTTCATGATAAAATGAAAAAAAAAAATGGCAAAACTATTTAGGAATAAAAAATACTGTATTATAGATATAGTTTATCAATATCGTTTGCCTTATAAGTTATTACGTTAAAAACGTAACGTATTTAACGTAAATCATACGCGGTTATAAATCTATGATATGAGTTTGTTTTCGCGATGGAACTATCTATAGCATTCTAATTTGTAATATGATAAATCGAGTAAATAATTAATAAAATTATAATACATAATATATTTTATTGTAAATGTGCATAATAATAAAATAAATAATTATTACGTAAATATATTTCTATTTTCAACTATTTATAATTGCAGTTGGGACTAGGGAGTGCATACACTTAATATTAGAATTTTGTTTACAAAATTGAAAAATGTTTATATATAACCATTGATTATAAATACTTATAAATAATTATAAGTGATATATAAACTAATAGTATTACTACACGTAAGTGAAAAATATTTATTGAAATCATAGAATAAAGAAATAAATGGCGAAGAAAATATAAAAAACACAATTTGTATTGTTCAGTAATACATAAGACATTACATTTATTTATTATATTTAATTGTTATTAAAATGAAGTCTTCTAACACAACATTTTTGGCTTTCACCTGTTTAATTATTTTATGTAACGGCGTTTATAAAGGTAAATAAATTTCATGATGTTTTTTTTAAAGTTATATTAATATTGTGTTAACATAATTTTAAGGCTATAATCAGGAACGATATTAAAAAAATATCGGGGGTGTTACAATAAATTTACCAAATAAATTTTATAAAAAAACATTTGTTTTTATGACTTCTAAATTATTCAATAACTTTCATGTTTTAAACCCAAAAATTTTATAATAAATATAAATAAATAATTTTTAATAAATAATGTTTAAAAATTCCGACGGGGGGGTGGAACTCCAATCGGATCGTACCTGACTATAGTTAAATAATTAGTTAGGTATTAGTTTACCTGTCAAATAATATATTTTCTAATAACTTTTACATTAATACACTACACATTTTGAAATTGAATAAATTATAAATAAATACACTGTAAAGTATAAATTCAATATAATAATAGTATTTTCCTTAAAATTCTTAAAATCAAAAAGGGTGAACAGCAATGTTGTATGCAAAATGGAATAATTGGGGTTTAATCCGACAGATTAGGTGCCTAAAACGGACGGGAGGTATTTCCTCGCATTATTTATGCGAACGCGATTTAAAGGAGTTCCCTCCCGGTACTCGGTTCAAACATGAAAAAAAAACGATTTTGAGCGAAGTGCAGTCAGATAATGTAGGTATATATATCAATTTTGACATTTTTTATTAAATATTTAAAACCATATAGTTAGGGACAATATAGTCATATATAATTAGTTATATATAATATTGTTTGCTTAATACTTAGGTATACTCTTATTGAGCCATACATATACAGTGTTATATACACGTCATTAAGTACATAAATAAACACCAGATAAAATTTTCAAGTCTCTATGTTCAATATAAATGATCATAAAATCCCTTGTCACCTAAATGTCCATATCTGACAGAACTTCACTCAAAATAATTTTTTCGATGGTTTATCATTGCAATCAAATTCAAAGTGAAATTAAAAACTATGATGTGCACACCTGTATGATACATGTATACCAGGAGAATCAGCTCTTCTTTTTTATACTTAAAACAGCTATAAAAAAAAATCATAAATGAAATAATTCACAATTAATTGGAACTGAGTTAAGTAAAAACTATTTAAGCTTTAACAAAATTTACAAATTTTTTTATAAATTTTTGTCAATTTTATTTAACGTTATTCTAAAATATTGCCATATAATAAGAAAAATATTACATAAATATTGATTTTATTGAAATATTAAATTTAAACACATATAAAAAAAATTAAGTTTTGAAATATTTCCAATATTTTGGAAAAAAAGTTAATATATATGTTAGTATGATTCAACAAAATTTTCAAAAATTTTCCAAATTTATTGGTTTTTCTATTAATATTTTTATTGCGAAAGTATTGAGAAATAATAAGAAGAATATTCGTTATGGATTCTAATATTTTCGTTTAAACTAAAAATATAAACTTAAAACAGCTTTAAAAAGAAATTGAGACTAGGGATTTTTCTAATATTTAAGTGTGATGGCAAGTAATATGTAAATATGCTTCACTAAAATTTTCAGACCTGCCAATTTTATCAAACTTTATATACGTAAATGCAATACGTAAATTTACGAAATATACAAAGACCAATATTTTCAAAAATTTATCAAACGGTTTCAATATTTTACAAGTCTCTATATCTTTAAAATTGTCTGAGTTATCATGAAATATTGAAATAGAATTTGTTGACATTTCATTTTTCGCGAAAAATACCGTTTTTTCGTCGTTTTTTCTGCCGCTTAGGGTCAATTTTGAGAAATTCGAAAAATGATCTAAATAAAGTACCTACTACTACCACTTTCTAACCGGAAACATATGTTACTCGTGATAATCGGAGAATTATTTCGGATCGTAAGAGTGTTTTCAGACATAGAAAAAAAAAGACACATATCATTGTAAAACCAATACATTCTTCCCTTCGCTCAAAATCTAAAATACGGTAAGCTGGTAAGTTTTATGTTTATGTCCAGGATAATTTTAACAATACATATTTAAACAATATATATAGTATCTTAATAATATTTTGTAATTATTCTGTGTTAATAATGGTTATTAATAATTTTATGCTATTATATAATTATGTTATTAAATGTAATTTTTTATTTATTTTAAAATAATATTAGTTTGTGGTGTTGGCAATAATGATTTAAGGGGTAAACGCAAAGCTTCTGCCATTGAGAATACAGGTATAATTATAGATATAAATATTATATTCTTAGTTCTATAAATAGCAATATTATTAATTACCTACCTACTTATTTTATATTATACTGGGTTGATAATGATCAATGCCATTTTTTATGTACATATTATTATTATTATGTTAAAATTGACTTTTATTTTATTTTTAAATAATTCTAGGATCTACTGATAAGAATGTACCAGAAAAATATACTGTAGAAATGTGTATAGGTAATAAAATATAATATAAATTCATATTTTAGTAATTATTAAATTTTGTTTATTGTAAAAGACCTATGTGAAATAAAATAAGTGGTAGGTATACATTTAAAACATTATATTACTTTAATTCAAAGGATAATAAATCATTTGTTTATTAAATTTGCAATTCTAAATCAATGATTTTCTTAATATTATTATTCAAAGATATACATTTTTAATATTCATTAGCCGATTAATTTGTTAAGATATTATACTATAAAGAACAGGAGAAAGATGATATTATGAAAACTTTCTATTATTCTATAATATTATTTTACACAACTTAAATTTTGTTAACGTAGAATATAATTAACTATGCATAATAAAAATATCAATAATTTTAATTTAATGAACAGTTAATAAATACGCACTCTATATAAGAAATTCAGGAAGAATGAATATGGGTTATAATATATTTATCCATCTATTATTATTTTTTTATGAGGGGTTTTTAATTTTAATCGTGAAATGTTCAAACCTAATCTAACCTATTGAAAGTGTAATGTGAAATACTGTAACAATAAAAATTGGTTATGTTTATCTAATAAAATTAATTACTTTACATTCCCGCGTAGAATCATTATTAGAATAAATATAGACAAATTCAGTAATATAAAATGATAAATATTGATAGATTATAAATTAGCACTAAGTAAGATAACCACCAATTCACCGATACAGAAATTTCCTCAAATTTTGGATAAATAATCCATAATTAGCTGTGTCTACCTACACATAAAATACAATTATTTTTACAAGAATTACATTATCTAGTATTGCACAATAATAATGTATTACTTATACGTGGTTATATTGATATGAGTCATGAGGTAAGTGGAAGGTTCAATTATCAGTTTAATTAATAAAAATTGTATTAAATATTAATAACTAAATACTGACTTAGAAATATTATATATTAATAAATATTTGTTTATTATTTCATTAATATTATATACGAGTAGGTTAATATTATAGGTATTATAAATTAATACATATTAATTAATCATTTTATAATAATATGGTTACGGCTAGAATATTTAAAGAAAAGTTTGGGTGGTATGTATTAAAAAATTGTCTACGATTTAAAAATGCTCTAACATTATATTACATATTAAATACAATTTTATTAGGTCTATGTCCCCAGCATTGCCAATTAAAATTTTTTTATTAAACCCAGTGCTTTCAATTTTACTGGATTATGGTCTATCACACAATTGATAGCACAAAACTTAGGCTAATCCTCATCTTAAGTTATAACAAAAAAAGTTCATTATTAATATACAGGTATGTATGATGCTGTCCGTCTCACAAGCGAGGTTATTGATCCCCTTATGGTTCACATTCTCATGAAAAGTGACGCGAAGTGACACTCGAGTATGTGACCGGAGCCGGTAGGCGAGTCAGCTATCACTTACATTAAAAAACTATAAACTATCAAACAAACTTCGGGACTGACAAACCTAGCACAATCGAAAGTCCTGGGTTTGATAAAAAAATTCAATTGGGGGTACGGGGGACATGAACCTAATTTTATTTTTATTCGATAAGTTGTATAATTATTATATCGATAATAATAAGGACAATATTGTTATAAGTTATAACCCACAAAAATATAATTTTTCAGAAGACACTGAAAATATAATATTGACCAACATATTCGTTTTATAATTTTTTGTGTAATACTTATACGAGTAGAATGAATAATCTCAAGAATTTAAAGTTAACAATAATTTTTATAAATGTTTTAAAATTATTTTTATTTACGGCCTAGTCTAGGGTTACAACATTTAATGACATAAGAATTATATACATGATAGTAATGATATTACATTAGGGTCACTAAATTTATCATCAATTATAGAATATTATATATTTTTATTTTTGTTTGATTGCTATAAATTTAATGAATAATCTATTATTATAAATTATTGTAGATAAGAGATAACAAATTTTTAAAAATATCATTATACTGAAACACGTGTTCGGGATATAATAAAAACTACCAAAAATTATTAATTATTTTCAATATTTTGGTTTCTTTTGAACATTGCCAATAATATTAAGAAAATAACGATGGGCGTCATAACACGGTATTACATAATACATAGAAAGACACAAGATCAACAAGGTAATAAAGAAGGGACGACTTTAAAAACTAAGGAAAGGAAGAATATTTTATTGTATAGACATATTAATTTTATTATTATTATTAATTATTTTTTTTTTATACACTCGTTATTTTATCCCATTCCATACACCTCGTTTTTTCTTAAATTTACTTAACAAAACACCAATTGTCCGTACATGCGATCAACAAATTTGTATCCCTCATTATTTCTGTAAATATCAATTTTTCTCCTTAATATTTAATATTAAGTTATGTTTTTATATTAGTTACCTATACGTATATACATTACTTAGTTATTTTTGGGATTGCCCCGTTAAGATATATATTATAAAATATAATCAATATACATATTTCTATATCTATAATATGCGTCTTAAGACAATGTTATGATACAATTATATTAAATTATATTATTTAAAATCCCAGTTATTGTGGATATCCTCAATCCTATAGAGAAAATACCTTTGGGACGACCAAGAATGTGCTGGTAAGATGTCATAAAAAAGGATGTTGAACAGATAGGTGGTGGAGTCAATTGGAAAAAACTAGCATTGGATAGAGTAGGATGGAAGCTTGTTTGTGAGACAGGATGGTTAAACTTAAAGGCCTAATTAACCAGACGGAAAGAGAGAGAGCGAAGAAGAGAGATATTATTAATAATAAAATTATTAAATATTATAATTTATGTACAAAATAATATATCGTAGTCGACAGTATATAATTTTATGAACTATATCCGTCCGTTTTTAATGACATATTTATTTAAATATTGAGGGTTCACAATACGTACATCATGACATGAAATATAGAATAACACCATTGTAAAATTAATTTATCCCTTGCTTCACTTAGAATGGTAAAAATCTATAATATACAATTGTATATATTTTTAAATTAAAAAGAATTTAACATGCTTTTAAATAAATACGAGTATATTAATTTATAATTTAGTTTTCATTATTAGGTAGTGAAGAAATTATGGATATTATAAAATTTTTATTGTATGAAAAATGTAAGTATAATATTGTATGACTTTTTTTTTCCATATTAATATAATTATGTAAATTATGTGTGTGATTATTCTGTAGTATATTAACTTATTATTCTACAATGTTAAGGATCAAAATGTATTAACTTTATGTATGTTTATCAAAATTTAAACTTTCCTAAATAATATTAACAATAATTAACAATAAAATATATTTATTAATCTGGTCTAGTATATCATCCCAGAGATTAAAAAGTGTTTGCTGACATCAATTTGTTGATATATCGAAGATCGTCTCTATAGTTCGTCAGACTAATGATCCATTTTTTTGTCTTTTTATATAAATTGATTGTTATTAACTATTAATTTTGTTGTTTTTTTTATTTATTTATTTTTTTTTGTATTGTTTCAATCTTTGACATATTGTAATAGACTAATAGTACAAAACCAATGGCGTAAATTCGCCTATCCAAACGACGCACTTGAAACACCACATTTGAAATGTGTTTTAGATTCTGAACGTAGCGAAGAATGTATTGCTTTTACAATGATGTGTCTTTTTTTTTGTTTTTAAGAGTGAAGACACTTTTACTACCCGAAATAATGCTCCGATTATCAAGAATAGCATATGTTTCCAATAGGACAGTGGATGTAGTTGGTACTTTATTTAGGTAATTTTTCAAATTTCTCACAACTGACTCTAAGTGGTAGGAAAAACGACGAAAAAACGATGAAAATACGATGAATAAACGACGAAAAAATGATGAAAAAACGGCATTTTTCACGAAAATTAAAATTTCGACGAATTCAATTTCTATATTTAACGATAACTTAGGCAATTTTGAAGTTAGAGACTTGATAATTTTTCTTGGAGTTCATATAGATACTATAAAATTTTGGTACCGTTACGTTAATTTTTCTACAAATTATAGGACTTTGAATATTTCTTAAAATTCTCGGTTTTTTGTATATAATGTTTGATAAAATTAGCAATTTTTGGTATTAATGTCTGAAAATTTTACTAAAGTATATCTATATATTACTTAACATTAATTCAAGATATTAGAAAAATCCCTATTCTCAATTTTTTTTTATAGTGGTTTAAATTTAATATTTTTAGTTTAAACGAAAATATTATGAATAAAAATGACGAAAAAACAGCATTCACAAAAACATTGCTTTATGGGAGACGCGTGTGGTGTAGTCGGCGAAACATTCCCGAACGCTATCTTGGTGCTAAGTACCGTCGCCAGGCATCGACAGCGGATGGGTGACCGCCGTTTTATTTTTTTTTTTTTGCGTTCTTTTTTTTTCGTTTTTTTCTTTTTATGTCTGAATCATCATATCAAAATATTAGAAAAATCCATGGTCTCAATTTCTTTTTATAGCTGTTTAAAATTGATGTTTTTATTTTTTTGTTTTTATGACTGAAGACACTTGTACTACCCGAAATAATGGTCCGATTTTCACGAATAGCATATGTTTCCTTACTATATTTAAGTCATTTTTCAAATTTCTCAAAATTGATCCTATGCGTTAGAAGAAACGATGAAAAAATAACGAAAAAACAGCAATATATTAATCAATACCTACATTATCTGATTGAACTTCACTCAGAATCGTTTTTTCGAATGCAATGGTTTAACCACAGTATAAAGAATAATACGGTAGAGACACTATGTTAAATTAACACTGTTTAAGAGATGTACGGTAGGACGGGCTAAATTTAGTAGAGACGCCCAAAAACTGCGACAACTAAGACTGATAAGTGATAATTGATAAGGTCTGTGATAAATAATAATAATTATTAATTGAAAAATGTTATTGATTACTTATTATATTTATTTTATTGTTCATCATAATAATTAACCAAATATTTTATTATAACGTGTTTTTTAATTATGATTTTATTTATTTAAAAGTACAATAAAAGTTAATAAACTAATGGCGCCAGATTATTAATTTACGCGCATTTTTTCTTGTTTCTTTTAATTGTCGATTTATAAATGTAAGAGTATAATACAATTTCATTCTAGTGTATAAACTTAATAAATAATTATATGGAAAATATGGACATTGATTATTAAAATTAAAAGTTTTATATATTTCTATAAAATTATATGCTACATTATTTTCGATGCTTAAATGTTCAAAATGTTCTTCAAAAAGTTGTTCTAATGAATAAATAAAGTATACAAAGTTATTATGTGGCATTTTTAGATTACCATATGTATCATTGCTTTTATTTTTATAGGCTTTTATGCTACAAAATATATATGTGTCATCAATATTGTTTTGGTTCATTTGGCTATATGATACACAAATATCACAAGAATGACTATCCAAATATTTTTTAATAAGATATCCACAAATGTTTTTTAGTGAGTTAAGTGTAACCTGTAGTATTTTTACAATTTGCATATATACATTTACACCAACCATTACCCATTTTAATATTTGGAATAATTTTTAATTATGAACAATTTGTATTAAACAATAAGAATATAAAATCAACACACATAAGAACAGGACACATGTGAATTAATTCAAAGCACAGTTAAATTAAAAACAGTTATATACATGCATGTCAATAATTTTCCCTTGAAATAGCCTATAGATAGATATTAAATTAAATATCATAATTCTCAGAATTATATTATTGGTATAGTGTATAGCACAATATTATAAATATAACATATACTATTTTTAAAATTCCTTTTATAATATAAAGGAAATATAAATTATATTTATTTACATGATAGGAATAACTCATATTTTAATGACTAGCAACAGCTTAAAATAAAATAGTAAAATTCGGTTACCTTGCACCAATCATCTTTTAGATTCTGAGCGAAGCGAAGAATGTATTGGTTTTACA
>JAIUCT010000017.1:9971256-9999804 GCA_021307375.1 Tetraneura akinire | reverse complement strand
AAAAGTGGATGTAGTTGGTACTTTACTTAGGTCATTTTTTGAATTTCTCAAAATTGACGCTATGCGGTAGAAAAAACGGCGAAAAAATGACGAAAAAACAGCATTTTTCGCGAAAAATGAAATTTCGACGAATTCGATTTCTATATTTCACGATAACTCAGGCAATTTTTAAGATAGAGACCTGAAATTTTTTTTGGATGTTCACATAGCTACTATATATATGTGGTACAATTTTGGAACCGTTACATTAATTTTTCTCCAAAATATAGGACTTTGAATATTTCGTAAAATTCACGTTTTTACGTATATAATGTGTGATAAAATTGTCAATTTTGGGTATTTTAGTCTGAAAATTTTACTGAAGTATACTTACATATTACTTAACATCATACTAAAATATTAGAAAAATCCATTGTCAAAATTTTTTTTTATAGCCGTTTTAAGTTGATATTTTTAGGAAAACGAAAATTTTAGAATCCATACATATAAATAAATATTCTGAAAACACTTTTACTACCCGAAATAATGCTTCGATTTTCACGAATAGAGAGTTTCAGATGTAAAAGTGGATGTAGATGGTACTTTATTTAGGTCATTTTTCGAATTTCTCAAAATTGACTATAAGCGGTAGAAAAAACTTCGAAAAAATGACGAAAAAACGGCATTTTTCACGAAAAATGAAATTTTGACGAATTCAATTTCTATATTTCACGATAACTCGGGCAATTTTTAAGATAGAGACCTGAAATTTTTTTGGATGTTCACATAGCTACTATATATATGTGGTATAATTTTGGAACCGTTACATTAACTTTTCTCCAAAATATAGGACTTTGAATATTTCGTAAAATTCACGTTTTTACGTATATAATGTTTGATAAAATTAGCAATTTTTGATATTAGGGTCTGAAAATTTTACTGAAGTATACTTACATATTACTTAACATCATACTAAAATATTGGAAAAATCCCTAATCTCAATTTTTTTTTATAGCTGTTTTAAGTTGATATTTTTAGTTCAAACGAAAATTATAATCTGACTGAACTTCGCTCAGAATCGTTTTTACGAATGCAATGGTTTATCATTGCATTCAAATTCGAATTAAAATTAAACGCTATGATTCGCACACCTGTATCCTGTGCGGCAGGAGTATCAGCTCATCTTTTTTTTTTTTTTTACTTCACACATTTACTGAAGTTGTAATAATCACAATACAAATTTGCATGTTATGTCATTTTATTATTATAAATGTTGAAAATTATATACCTACAGTTTTTAAAATCATTCTATGTTTGATAAAAGTGCAAAGTTAAAATATTTAAGTAACCCAGTATTTGAATAACCCGCCAATGTATCGCAGTTTTCTTAATGGCCACCATTGATAAGAAGAGTGTCTCTACTGTATTATTCTTTATACTGTGGTTTAACATTGCATTTAAATTATAATTATAATTAAATACTATGATATGCACATTTATATCCAGGGGTTAACGTGAGGGGGACGCAAGGGGACTCAGCCCTCCTACATCTGACAGCACAAAAAAAGGGTCCCCTTTAATCAACTATTTAAAGAGGTTTGATGGAACGCTCAATAACAAAGTAATAAAGTGATAATTATATGTTTTATTTATTATATGCACCCATTTAGAAAAAAATCTTGATTTTTGATAAGTTTTCTAAAGACAATAATATATAAATTGTTGTAAGGTTCATCACACTATCGGTTAGGTTATAGGTAGGACTTATATTATTCTTTAGTATGTTCTAATTGTGTTAATTTATGATTTTTACATTTTATAAAAATAACATGGAACGCTCAAATTTTTTATGGTATTGAGTCCCCCATGCACTTCCTTCCCACTATAAGCCCTGCCTATATCCCTGCGGCAGGAGTATTATATCGAATTTTTGTTATTAAAAATAATACGAAAACACAATATATAAAATATATTATAATCATATAGGCATTATAATTCATAATAAAATTATGACATACCTAGAAGAGTGAATCTATCATCATATAATGATAGAAATATATACTTGTATACGATATACGGTTTATCATATTTAATCAAAATCATGATTAGTTTTATCAAGGAAATTAGAATACTGGTAATCGTAATTTAAAAAAGCAAAAGAAGTGATGCTGATGTGGAATGGATACATTTGTTAAAAGAATAGTGTTGAATTTTGATTAAAATTTGAATGCAATGATAAATCATTACATTTGAAAAACAATTCTGAGCGAAGCACTGCCAGATTTGGGTATTTAGATGACTCATTTAGGGGTTTTATGATAAATTTATTATATTGAACTAACCTAACCTAACTATTTATCTTTAATATTTTATAATTTATTTGTCCATTATAGGTCCAAATTTTGTGTATGGTAACTATTAGATCAATTTTTTTTAATTATGTTATGGGTATAGTTTTATACATTTAATATATTTCATATGTATGGGAATAAATCATTTAAATAGATTTAAAATATGCATTTAATATATTTAATATAATTGAACCAAACGTAAATAAAAAAGTTGTACACAATAAATTATATATTTATTATATTAATTTGGTGCACCGTAGTACGTACCCAGTAATATGGTGTCGTTCTTTTACCTTCTAATCTTCATCATTTTATTTTTACGCAAATAATATTATAATTTTTTATATGATATTCGAAAATCGAAATGCATATGAAATATTATATTTAAGGGGATTGAAAGCGGTACATATTTTAATAGATTTAGACTTCAAAGACAGACAACAATTATTTAAGTACCTACTTCTTGTGGTTTGTTTTTAAAAAATGTAAAAGTATTTGAACTGCATTAATAAGTTTACATTGCATCAGTCGTAACATATTTTTATATGTTAAATAATTATTTAATTAATATTAATATTAATTGAACATTGAAAATTGAGAAATTAAAAAATAGATATAATATTATATTTTAAAACCAATGTAAGCTCTGCGATTGGCTCGTATAACAATGTCATAGTCATATGGTTTCAGATAATAATTAAGGTACATAAATTATGCTCGTTAAAATGAATACTCACTACTAATATAAATGATGTACATAATAAGATTATCACTCTAGTTTCTCATTATATTTATGGTACAAAAAAAAAAAGAGACGATCTGATACTCTTTCTGAAGAGATATAGGTGTGCATATAATAGTATTTAATTAGAATTAGAATTTGAAGGCAATGATAAACCATCGCATCCAAAAAAACGATTCTGAGCGAAGTTCAGTCGTATAATGTAGGTAATGATTAATATATTGCTGTTTTTTCGTCATTTTTTCATCGTTTTTTCTAACGCATAGGATCAATTTTGAAAAAATTAAAAAATGACCTAAATATAGTAAGGAACTAAGGAAACATATGCTATTCGTGAAAATCGGACCATTATTTTGGGTAGTACAAGTGTTTTCAGTCATAAAAACAAACAAATAAAAAAAAAAAGAGCTGATATTCTTGCCGCAAAGGATACAGGTGCGCGAATCATAACGTTTAATTTTAATTAGAATTTGAATACAATGATTAACCATTGCATTCGAAAAAATGATTCTGAGTGAAGTTCAGTCAAATTATAATTTTCGTTTGAATTAAAAATATCAACTTTAAACAGCTATAAAAAAAAAATTGAGATTAGGGATTTTTCTAATATTTAAGTATGATATATGTAAGTATACTTCAGTAAAATTTTCAGACCTAAATACCAAATATTGCCAACTTTATCAAACATTATATACATAAAAACGAGAATTTTACGAAATATTCAAAGTCCTATATTTTAGAGAAAAATTAACATAACGGTTCCAAAATTATACCACATATATATAGTAGCTATGTGAACTACCAGAATAATTTTCAAGTATCTAACTTCAAAATTGCTCGAGTTATCGTGAAATATTGAAATCGAATTCGTTGAAATTTGAAAAATGCCGTTTTTTCGTCATTTCTGGTCGTTTTTTCTTCCGCTTAGGGTAAATTTTGAGAAATTACCAACTACATCCTCTTTGCTACCGGAAACGTATACTATTCGTGTTAATCGGAGCATTATTTTGGGTAGTAAAAGTGTCTTCATACTTAAAAAAAAAAAAACAATAAAAATATATAAATTATAATTATTTATAAATAATATAAAAATATATTTAAATGCAATAATAATAAAATGAATATCTCAACGTCCACAAGTACAAGTAATATGTCTTAGTCAAATTACGATATCCAAACCATTTTTTTCAGTTTTATAAGTACTAATGGTTTTGAGGCTCAAAATAATGGCGACGCTTTCAATCTCTTGCTTCAATACCATACAATTCCTCATATTATATTTCTATTACAGTTATCAATTAAATAGCCACCTCCAATTTCGATACAAGAAATATTAAAATTATTATTATATTTTTTATTCAATTATTATTATTTTTTAGCGAAGAATGATAAAATTAGTATGCGTAAATCAAATGGTAAGTCAAATATTAATGCACATTTAAACATTAGGTTAGGTACAACATTTCATTTTTATAAAATTTGCCTTTTGAAATTGTAATTTGTAAAACTTATTATCAGTCGAGCATAACATCATAACTTATAGTGAATTATACACGAAGTATTTATATTTAGTTCACTATATTATCACTGAATACTATAACGTAGTACTTAATCACTATAAAATAAATTATTTAATCTAAAAAGAAATAAAAATATCACATATTAAATAGCTTCCACAGATAGCAAAAAAAAATTATAATACCTAACATTATAATAAATGGGAATGGATACTGATATGGAGGGATACAGATGTAAAGAGGATAGTGTATAGATAAAACCTATAAATGAGTGTCCTAAATATCCAAATTTGGCAGTACTTCGTTCAGAATCGTTTTTTGAATGTAACCATTCATCATAATATTCAAATTGTAATTTAAATTTAACACTATTCTCTTTACATCTGTATCAATTCCCTTGATTTTTATAATTTAAACTTTATTAATACTGAAAACCTTTACTATTCGTAAATATCGGAGCATTATTTCTGGTCGAAAAAATGTCTTCATACATAAAAATAAGAAAAATTGAGCATTGGGATATTTCGAATATTTTGATATGATGTTATGTAGTATGTAAGTATACTTCAGAAAAAAGTTCATACCTAAATGCCCAAAATTACTAATTTTAGCAAACATGATATACATAAAAACGATAATTTTACGAAATATTCAAAAACCTATTTTATAGAAGAATAAAAGTAACGGTTCCAAAATTTTACCACATATATATAGATAGTAGTCATGTGAAAACCAAAAAAAATTTTCAAGTCTTTATCTTCAAAATTGCCTGAGTTATCGTGAAATATTGAAATCGAATTCGTCTAATTTTCATTTTTTGTGAAAAATGCCGTTTTTTCGTATTTTTTACTGCTTAGGGTCAATTTAAAAAAAAAAATAAATGTAAATGTTCGAAGAATGACCTAAATGAAGTACCAACTACATTCACTTTCCAACTGGAAACATATGCTAACCGTAAAAATCGGAGCATTATTTCGGGTAGTAAAAGTGTCAAATGTATATATATATAAAAAAAAAAAAAAAAACACTAGATATAGGAAAAAAATTAGGTCATAATTATTATTTATTATTGTTATTGTTTATTTTTGTATTTATTTATTTATTTTTTTTTTGGATGAAATGATAATTAAAAACATATTCATAAATACAAAATTTATTGGCATGTTAGCAAACAGCAGTACTAATTCGTTAATAAAAATTTAATGAGCCATACAATTTTTTCCAACTGTAACTATCGATATGTGTCAAGATGGCTTTATAATAAATTAAACTAGACACTAGAGTATTGATTATAATTATTATTTATCATTTTTATTTTTTAGACCTATCAAATTATATACAACTTATTATAAATACTCTTAATGATAATGAAGGTTAGTTTTATTATTTAAAATTTAGTACGTAATTTTAATATAATACCTACATATCATATAATACTAGCTATTACTGAACGTCAAGTAGTGTTTTTCCCTCTAATAATGTTTAATATATTATGTATTTTTATATTCTGATTTATGTATGTATAAGTGATAAGTCACAACAGTAACATGTTTTATTTGTTCTTTTTACCTAGTTGTACTGAAATTATTTAAATAAAAGAATAAAAGTAAATGCATGTATGCTGCAATAAAGTAGATTAATATATTATTTATATTTAATTATTTATTACAATTTAATCTATGGATAATGATTAATATATTTAATTGATAAATTACGTATTAATTTACTTTATAAGATATTTGCATTTATTTTTAATCATTTACTTAAATAATTTCAGTTCTACAAAAAATGTAAAAAAGTAATAAAAAGTGTAAAAAAAAAGTTTCCAGTTATGAATTGGATAAAATTTGTATCCATTTGTCCATTATAGGAACCTAAAAATGACCTACATGATAAGATCGAAGTTCATAAAATGGATATCTAGTTCGTAAAATTAACGATTTCACCAAGTAGATGCGACATACTCGTATATGCATATCAGCATGTTGTATTTAAAATAAAAATTGTATGTGACATGTGTTCTTACAAAAGTATTAATAATATTATATATTATTATATTTTATCGAATTCAATAGAAATTTCAAATTTAAATTACAATTAACTATAATGACGAAATTCGAAATATTTTAGAATTGAGTTGAACAATGTATGGTTGTATTCATATCACTTAAACAATGATTATGTCATAATTTAATTGTATTTTAACTTATGTGTACCGTGTACGTCTTTAAGTAGTAAAATAAAAATCATGGTACAAATTAGTAGATAATTATAATTCTTAACTTCTATTGTCCACATCAACGTTGAAAATAAGAATACCATCTATTTTCATTAGTACTATACTACAATAATTCAAATATAGTATTTCTTATAATAAATTATTTTTAAATTTTTAATACGTCGACTTTAAACGTATAGAATGAGTATGTTCAATTGTAATTTTATCTACGTATATATTTTGAATAAATTCGAAGCCCACTACAACTAATTGTTCTTCATACTGTTGTCGTCCTCTTTTACTGCTATAACTCCCAAACTGGATTTACAACTTTTGATCTTCTATATTTAGGACCATGCCGCCGAGTGTATTAATAATGCCATATTAGCGAACAGCAAAGTGCTATCTGTTTGTTGATACGTCGGCGGTGACGACCGTTTTCCTTTACCGTTTCCTCCGTCCAGATCTACCAGAACGGAATAGTTACGTACGGAGTGCATTTGTGCCCCGTTACATGGATAAATAATATGATAAAATCATTCATAAATATTTCTAATTAAATGAAATTATTAATATTTAAAAGCCATAATTCGCTGATTACCTAAACAATTTATTGCAATTTTTCTTGGAATTTTAACATATAAATAATTTTCTGTTTGATTGAAAATGAAGTATCTGAAATTGAAGAACAACAAGTCAACAACTAATATATTAATGTAATAAAACAAATAAAAACAAAAATTTATTTTTAAATACTTTTTACTTTATACTTTTTCATAAGTATTTATCATTAATAGATAATACTTATATAACCAAGTGTTAAAGAAACATTAGTTATTCAATAATTATATTGTCATTTTCCATAAGAAATATCTCAGATTTAATTATAGTGGATAAATAGACTTATATTCGATTATAGTTTTACAGTAGTTATATCTAAGCAGATATATTTAATTAATTTACTGTATGATAAATAATCCAAATATTTACATTCAAATAATGTTACTTAAAGAATAAAATAAATAAATATTAATTTAACAAATATTTAATTAATTTCTTCAGAAAATAGTCCAGAATTAAAAGTATACTTTGGTAAGAAAAATATATTTGAGTAAAAATACTGGAATTAGAAACAAAAAAAAAAATATATATAATAATTTTTTTTTATCAATTATAATTATATTCTTAATTATCTTACTAATTCATGAGGATAATCCTAAAATGTTTACGAAATCTACATTATATAATGAATATTTTATTTAGGTGACCGTAGTAAGCAGTTTTTAATTTATATTTTTATTATATGTTTAATTTTTGATCTTTTAAATAGACTTAAATTATTTCTATTTGATATATTAAGTGGTTATGAAGCTGTTAAAGGAATTTTTATTGAATGTGAAAATAATTAATTTTAGAAAATGCTATGATAAAACTAGGAGTACGGGGTAAGTATATTGTCATATTTATGCCTTTTCGAGTCCGATCTTCAAAAGGATTTTGCCGACGAATTGATGAATTATATAGTTATATAATATATATATATAGAATAGTTTTTATTCGAATTGTAAAAAGTAAAAGTGATATAAGATGGACTCGGAGACACGTATCGGTGAGAACATATTCTATTCACGGAATATTCGTTGAAACGGATGTCTAACGGTTTTTCTTTTATTAATCATTGACTCGCCGACCGTGTTCTCTTCTTTTGCCAAATTTAAGAAAGGCTTTATTATATTGAATGTCGCCGATTCCGGCGCCGCCTATGTATGAAATAATATACATACACATTTATTGTTTGTTGTATTTATTTTTATTTTTTATATATAGTATTATGAACTATACATGGCGCCGTATTGTAAAAGTCGGCACGTCTTATATTAATATAAACAAATTTATTGAAATATTATGGACTGTACATTGTCGTCGTATTAAAAAAAATCGGTACATTCTATGTTGAAGGGATAATTTTACTGTCTATACAAACCGTGACGGTGTTTCGATGCATGTAGATCCGTTTATTATATAAAATAAAATTCGCCGAAAAGTCGGCCGTTATGTTAACAATGGAATCATCTTATATTGTATTTTCTTTATACAATTAAGAAAATAAATGATGATATTTCATAATATATCATTACAATTTACAATATATTTTATATAAAAATATAGTTTTACATTATCTAACTACTTAGTTATTAGTTAGGTATTTTTAGGTTAGGTTACTTACCTACCTAATAATATAGGAAAAAAGTTAAAAAGTCCATAATAATAGTAATACGCTAATAATATTTTCCGCTTCGTTTGTCATAATTTTCAAAAGTACGATATTGGTATAATAATATATAATATATATTATATATATATATATATATATATATATATATATATATGTTACGGGCAATGTGAACCTTATTAAAAAAAATAACAAATATTATTATAATATGTAATTTATTAAATTATTATTTATTGATATTATTTTAAATATTTTTATTTGAACAAGGTAAACTATTATGACATTTTAGCCATAATATAGCTAATTGTCTAGCAATTCTTTTCTATTTCGATTAATTGATTTTTTCCTTGATTCCGTCACATTTTCATGTAAATTTTGTTCATTATTTTCTGTATCCCTCACATTTTCATGTACATTTTGTTCATTATTTTCTGTATCGTTATAAAGAACTTTTATTGAATCATAAGCTGCTTGAAGTTCTTCTTCGGTTTTTAATTTTGAAATTATTATATTATTATATGTTATTTTATTTTTGTACGTGTACATTGCTATATTTACATTTTATGACATTTTATAATAGTATAAAAATTTATCTTTATTTTTATCTAGATAAATTTTAATTTATTATTTATCTTTATCTAGATAATTACATTTTTATTCATCTTTTATCTTAATCTAGATAATTTTATTGCTTAATATCTTTTATCATTATCTAGATAAATTCATATTTATCTTTATACAACACTGGTTATATTAAATAATATGTAGTACACTTTATATATAATGTTCAGACCGTTTAGTTAAAAATTGGCAATTTATTAAATATTACAGAGAGAAATAATAATTAGAATTTTAATAAATTTTAAAAGTTCTCCATTTTTAAGAAAAATTATTGTTACGATTCCAAAATTTTACAATATGTGTAAAATACTTATGTGGACAAACATGAAGTCCATTATTTCCTGAATTTCGTAAAATATTGAAATCCATTTTTTCAAAATTTCAGTTTCCATTATTATTGACGAATTTTCGTCAATTTTTTTCTTTTTGTAGTTTTTCTATTTATAAATTGAATTTTGAGAAATTTTTAAATTATATTAATTAAAGTACCACTTATATTTGACCCTCTACTTGTGACATACCCAGTTATTGGTATTCGAAGCATTATTTCTGGTCGAAAAAGTGTTTACACACATGAAAAAAAAATGTATACATTGCTGTAAAACGAATGTATTTCTTCGCCTTGCTCCTTGCTTAAAATCTAATATTATTAAATTTTATATTATCGGCATTTCAGTCGGTTGATATTTTTGATATTAACTTATATTCAATCGATATTTTAATTCCAATATGAAAATAAATTATTTTTATATGTCAATAAACTAAATAAAAAATGTAAAAAATAATAATTATTTTAGGAAAGGGTGATTATAAATTAGGATTGCTTGATGGATTAATGTATTCAATGGGTAAGTACATATATATATGAAATAGGTTAAGTTAGTTATAATAATGAACGAAAAGAAAACCAAAGGTTAGGTCCTTTGAAGTTTTGTGGTTACTTATTAATCAATTTAATGTAACTCATTCCCCAAATATACTTATAAATGTAGTGATTATACATAATGGACCATTCTTCAACGAACATTTCAATTATATTTTACATTTTTAACAAAATTGTGGACAAAAAATTTTACATATTTTAATTACATTCATAATACACTTAAGGTAATTATTTACTTTATTCTGTCATATAATTAAAAATAATTTCAATTTTAGATCTATTTGAAGGTGGTAAGTTATTAATATTATTTTAAGAATATATTTATAATTGAATATAATAAAACTGTTAATAATGTATCCAGATACTATGCCTCAAAACTATGTTCTTGAAGTAAAATGTTGACGATTAGTCATTCAACCTGTAGCTACCATTTATTAGAAGTATAACAATAAAAAGAAAAATAATTATATAAAATATATAATATATAATATTATAAAATATTGGATATTTGTAATGTAGGTATTTGTTAATATTATTTTATATATTATGATTAAATCGTATTTCCAAGTTTGGCAAACTTCGATTCTCACAGGAAATGTGCGCAGCATCAATGTTTAAAATAAACTTCCTTTTTACCCTGAACAGCACTGTTTTCAATGTAAAAGAAGTAAAATCATTAAAATAAATCTTAATCTACTTACATTATTTAAATATTAAATATAAAAATTATAACAAAATATTGACTAAAATATAGAACACTATACAATTAAGTTATAGACACACCTTAGAACTTAGACTTAGACCTTGAGTGTGGAACTATTATACGGATAACATATGACACGAGAGAAGTATTACTAAATTTGTCAAGGTCATCTGTAGGTACACGTAGTATCCGGGTTTTGATAGTGTCGAAGCACCTACAAGGACCAGACATTCTATTAGCTCTATGGAGCTATTCAACAGCCGGCCCTGCACATGTGGCAGCATTTTGACTGCGGTCACGCGTCGTTTGTAGACCGTTTTTGTCCACATACGTAACAAAACTTCTCGCAGCATACCCTCTGTGGGGGCATACCACTAATCTTCTTCAAAACCACATGCCTCCACGAATCAAACCCAAATCCTACCAGACGCGGCCCGGGCAACCGGTAGCTGCGCCTGTCAGACCTAAGTCTTAAATATTTCTCTCACCCGTGGCAACTGAGACAAGCTAACCTTGCGTGCTTCTGTAAGTGCTCGTGGTACCGTTGATCAAGTCAGCGGTTGGACATATGCGACGGTTTTCGTAATACTGGACCGACTACCGTGTGTATGGTAGTCATTTCATGCACCTTTCCACCACGTCTTCGAGTTCCCTACTACAGTGCACAGCCTAGCGCGGTTTCGGGAGTGATTATTACGGCGGACGTGTGACAGCATCATATCCGCAACGGGATCCGTAGTACCGAATACAGTACTATTGTATTGTATCATTTTATCTGTAGGTACAGTATTATTATAATTCATAAAAATAGCACTAATCACTTGAAATTTCGGTTATAATATAAAAAAAATTTAAAAAAGAGATGATAATACTGCCGCAGTGATACAGGTGTGAAAATCATAGTGTTTAATTTATTAATTAGAATTTGAATGCAATGATTAACCATCGCATTTGAAAAACGATTCTAAACGAAGTTAAGTCAGATAATATTGGTAGGTATTGATTAAAATTTTGATATATTTTTTTTATTAAATATTTAAAACGCAAAATTTTATCACACATATAGGAACCATAAATATACACATATAGTAATATATGTGTATATATAAAATAAAATTATAAAATATTATAAAATTTTCAATTCTCTAAGTTCAATATAATCCTTTAACCTAAATGCCCCTATCTGACAGAACTTCGTTCAAAATTCTTTTTTCAAATGCGATGGTTCATCATTGCATTGAAATTAAAATTAAAATTAAACACTATGATTTGCACACCTGTATCCCTGTAGCAAGTAAGAGTAAGAGTTGGTTTTGATATCTTGACAAAGATAGGTTTATGATGAAATATTGTAGCCCCCCAACTTCTTCAATGGATTTACGCCTATGTAATTTAATCAAACATTATTTACATAAAAACCAGAATTTTACAAAATATTCAAAGTTCTATATTTTGTAGAAAATTTAATGTAACGGTTCCATTATTTTTTAAAATATTTATAGTGTCTATATAAACATATAAACATCCAATAAAATAGGCAAATCTTGAAAATCAAGGTATTCTTTCGGGTAGAAAAAGTGTCTACATAATAAAAAAAAATATATACACATCATTGTAAAACCAATAGAATTCTTTGCTTTGCTTAAAATCTAAAATATTATAGAACTATGAAAAGCAATACCTATATATTTTAGATCCTGAGCGAAGCGAAGAATATATTGGTTTTACAATGATGTGTGATTTTTTTTGTTTTTTTTTTTATGTCTGTGTACAAAAATACTACCCGAAATAATGCTCCGATTTTCACGAATAGGGTATGTTTCCAGTAGCAAAGTGGATGTACTTGGTACTTTACTTAGGTCATTTTTTGAATTTCTCAAAATTGACGCTATGCGGTAGAAAAAACGGCGAAAAAATGACGAAAAAACAGCATTTTTCGCGAAAAATGAAATTTCGTCGAATTCGATTTCTATATTTCACGATAACTCTGGCAATTTTTATGTTAAAGACTTGATAATTTTTGGGTATTCACATAGCTATTATATATATGTGTTTAAATTTTGGAACCGTTACGTTCATTTTTCTACAAAATATTGGACATTGAATATTTCGTAAAATTCTCGTTTTTACGTATATAATATATTTTTGGTATTAGGGTCTGAAAATTTTACTGAAGTATACTTATATATTACTTAACATCATACTAAAATATTAGAAAAATCTCTAATATCCTAATCCCCTAAAATCCTAAATCTAATTTTTTTTTTATAGCTGTTTTAAGTTGATATTTTTAGTTCAAACGAAAATTATAATCTGACTGAACTTCGCTCAGAATCGTTTTTTCGAATGCAATGGTTTATCATTGCATTCAAATTCTAAGTAAAATTAAACGCTATGATTCGCAAACCTGTATCCTGTGCGGCAGGAGTATCAGCTCATCTTTTTATTCATAAAATGTTTATTCCTACTGCAAAAATTAAAATTATTTCTTTTTTTTTTTTAGATGAAAATATTGATAAGTGCAAAAATATTATTTTTGAAGCTGTGCGCGAAATGAATATTGGTATGTACAAAATATAATAATTAATTTTATAAATAATCTAGAAAATATTCAATAATATAGGCAATAAACACAATAAAAACCGTTATAATAACTATTCAGAATAATAATTGTCACTTTAGTTATGATGGCATGTTTTATAAAATTATATGATCATTTAATTAATTGCATTGAACACAATTAATTAATAGAAATTTAAGTAGGTAATATAAAACGTTCAAATAATATATATTTTAACTGGGATTATTATATCACAAAAAATGTCTGATTTTGCAATTGCGTCCATGTGTCTAGATCCAGGTATTACCACTTTTAGTATTACTATATAAATAAAGGAATTGGAAATGAATGAAATTCGAATAATGTCGGTGCTTAAAACCGTAAGAAATTATTTTGCTTTCAATTTTAATATTGAATAACGTTTTTTAAGTTTTTCACTTTTGATTTTGATATCGATTTTGGATACCGGTTTTTACGTTGTTTTGATTTCGATTTTGAATATCGGTTTTCAAGTTACTTCGATATCGATTTCTGGTTTATAAGTAATTTCAAATTCGTTATCGGTTATAAATTTATAAATAAAAAAAAAATATTAATGAAAAATGTGACTTATCTTATACTAAAGTTGATTGCAAAACTTTAAAAATTATATTACAGATTAAAATATTTATTATTATAAATAACAATAATAATTAAACATTATTATGTTATTAAATGTAGAGACCTGTTGGGCCGCGATAACCGTCGTTTGTATGTCATGCAATCCGTGTTTTTAATAAATACCCTTGAATAGTGAAATATAATTAAGCATTTAATTCTTGTAAAGTATTTCTTCTGGTTGTTTTGTTATCAAAACTAGTATGGCTTTTATTTTATTTTGAATAATTATTTATTTATAATTTAATATTTAGAAATTTTTAAATAAAATATATAATTAATAATATTGATATAGGTAAATAAATAATACATAACAGATAATTTTTGTAGTTAACAAAATCTTGTTAAAAAATTAATATGATTCTTAAAATTTTAAAAAATTTAAATTTTTTTATCAAATTGTTGTATACGTGTATAAATTTGAAATTTTAGTAAAATGTATATTTAAAGTATTTAAAGTAATTATATGGATTCTTCTTATTATATTTCAATATTTTACAATAATCTAAAAAAATTGGCAAAAAATATTGTAAAAATTCTGAAAATTTTAATAAAGCACAAATATATATTACTCAATTTCCAATAATAATGAATATTATTATTACGATTTTTGTTTTATATTTCGAAGGGATACAGGTGTAAAGTGGATTGTGTTAAAAATTTTGATTTATGTTTGAGTGCAATGATGAATCATTTTCATTACATTCGAATAACGAGTCTGCTTAAGTATGTATTGTCAGATTCGGATATTTAGGCGATACATTTAGTGGTATTATAATAAATATTTGATTATCGAACGTAGAGATTGAACATTTTAATCAGTACATATATTATCTGATGAACTTCGCTCAAAATCGTTTTCACGAATTTAATATGAATCATTACATTCGATATTAATCAAAATTCAACACTATTCTCTTTACAACTGTATCCCTTCCCTTACATTTTAAACAATAATATTATACATTGGGTTTATCGATTTAATTATATTCATCAAAATATAAAACAAATAATATCATTCAACTTAAATATGAATATTTCAAAAATTATTTAAACTGATAAATAGTCATGAGACCTTAGATCATATACTATGGATGATGCCATACGTATATTGTTAGAAGCCAACATAATAATGGGACCTGACTGCTATGCGCATGCGCGTTAAAAATAATCGTGTATCATGTTGTTTATGATAGTGTGATACTGTATTTACTGACTTACTGTGAATACTGTGATCGTGATGAGAATTGCAATTCTCAAAAGTATTAAAATGTGTAAAGAAACTACGATTGAAATGTTTTTATATTAAACTATTTTATTCTAATGTAGGTATTATAATTATTACAGATTTATTTATTGTCACATAAAGTATTAAAATAAAATAATATACTCGTATTTTTACAGTCATTTATATTAATAACATCACTTACATTATAATTACATTCTGTCTGTGAAAGTGAATACATTTTGGCTATGTGATTTAATCTTAATGATATATTGTTATAAATCTATAGTAAAATACCTTTACTAAAAGTATTCAAAAATTACTACTTTATAATATATTTTCATTCTATTTAATATTTATTTAATTTATACATTTAGCTTAATGTATTTTATTTATACAGTTATTAGTTGGGTACAATAAACATTTTTACCAATCTTTTAAAGATAATTTTTGATCAACTCTTTCAATTTACAGTGTTAAATATACAATACGTCATAATAATATAATATTTAAATATTTTATAGGTAAATTAATAATTGATAGGTAGGTATTTAAAAGAATGCTAAAATGCATTACCCAGTATACTGATAAAAAATAAAAAAATAATTGTTTTTATAATAGGTAAATATATTTAATTTTTATTATTAATTCATTTTCAATAATAATAAATTACAAAAGTTGGATAAATACAATTTTCAAAAAAAAGCGGTGAAATATATTATATAATTATTGTTTCTCGAACGAAAATGTGGAAATATTACAATAGATAAGAGGTGACGCATGCGCATATGTAATAGGTCCCATAATTATGTTGGCTTCAAATTGATATACGAGAAATACCAGGTGGCTCCATCCATAGTATATGATCTAAGCGTGAGACCTACAATCATACCTATAACAATATTGACACTTTACTATTAAATGTAGCCTCGCAGGCGCATATTGTTCATTCTATTTTATTTTAATAAATTTATTTCCAACGACAAAATGCACGTTTATGTGTAATGGTTTATTCTTTATTATATTATTATTTAGCTAGATATCTACATCTTATGAAAAATATTTACACTTATTATTATCATATTAAATTATTAATATTATTATTTTTTTAATATAAAATATTCAGTTAGGCTCATTATTTTTATATGAATCTACAATAACATTCTGTAATAAAAACTACTCCTATAATATATTCCTTATACTTTCTTATATATAATAATCATTAGGGAACGGATTTGAATGCAAATTGCATTTTTTTCTGAATGTCCGAAAACATTGCTTTCTAAGCAGAAAGTTCATTTTATACATCAAGGAATTAAAAAATGTAATTTTTATTTTGCATTTTTTGGCATTTTAAGACTTTATTACATTTTTAGAGCATTTTTTGACATTTTTAGAGCATTTTATATGTTTTTAAGTCATTTTTATATAGGAATGGATAAAATTTGATAAAAATGTATAAACATTCGTTCTAAAAAAATAAAAATAAATATTTATTATGTTTTTACCGATCAGGATAAACTCAGACGAAATTATTGTTGACACGTGTAGTCACATATAAGTTACAACATATTATTACACGCAATTAAGTACCTAAAGATGAGATAAGATATACCTATTAATTTTTATTTTTATTGTATTTAAATATTTTCTATCAGATAAGTTTTTCATAATTATGTGTTTCTTATAAGTTTTAAGTTCAAAATTGTGTTTTATTGAATTTAAATGCATTTTTAAAGTTTTTTGGGGCATTTTTGATATTAAAGCATTTTTTTAAGGCATTAAGTCGTATTTTTTTAGGACATTATTCTTATGTTTTATTGCATTAAAGTCCGTTCATTAGGGAACACTATATTATACTCTTTATTAGGAATCACTAATCACTTAATTTGTTTTTTTAAATATTCTGTTTTTGTTTTTATTTTATTTAGCCAATAAAATTAAAAGAATAAGTGAATTCTGTTTAGAAAAGGCTAGGACAAAAGATACCAGTAATAACAAGCCCATTAATAAAAACTTTGGATCTGGATCTGGGTCTGAAACTAGATTAGGAACTGGTGGATTAGACGTTGATCGAAACAATTCAGCAAATTAACGAAAAATGATTGGTAAAATTATTAAAATTCATAAAAGTGATTTTTTATTCATTAACTATTAAATATTTATCATTTCAATAGAATATGTATTAATTTAAAAAAAAATGAATATAATAATTTGTTGTATAATTGAAATTAACAAAATCATATTAATTTTATATAGAACAATTTGATGTTTTAAATGAATTATGGTTATAATAAAAAAAAAAAATAATTACTATATTAATTTAATGTTTTATTAATCTAATAGTTTAATTTATATAATATGGTTTTGTGTTAATTTAATCATTTAAGTTTATTAAATATAATATATTTATTTATAATATAATTATTTTGCTTTTAATTGTTTGATATTTGAATATATTATACATTCCGAATTATTATTTATTTAAATTTATTTATACCTAGTTCTTTTTAAGCCTGAGTTTTTTCCCTAATTTTAACCAACCGCCGATTATTGAGTCAACGTATAATCCATTCCTGGTCTGCTTACCATGATACCTACAACGGTTTACATAGAGTAACATAAAAATAAATTACCCTATGGCATATATAACTCGTGTTAGTTATACTGTAAACGACGTTCGTTGTTTTCGAGAATGTATTAAACGTTTTACTCATTACTTCTAATGCGCCATTGCAGTAGATATACTGCACATTCATGAAATAATATTATAATAATTAATGTTACATCAAATATTTTATTTTTTGGTACCCATAGCCCAACTGATAAGAAATATATATAACCTGTTTTTATTGTTTTATATATTTTTTTTATTAAAACACATTATTATTATTATTATTGTTTTTTCATATTTTAAATAATTTTATATTACTGCGATGATTGATATATATGTTTATTTATTTATAAATTTGTTAAATTAAACTGTTTTTTTCATATTTTAAATAATTTTATATTACTTACTGATGATTGATATATACATGTTTATTTATTTATAATTATGTCGTTATTAAACATTATTATTATAATTATGGAAACCGTTGAGTGTTGAGTCTTACCGTACCCGCACGTCTTACTCGTCTAGGAACATGTACCTGAAACCGCAACGTGCCGACCGCAACAACACCCACCTTGTCGCAGCGATTAATCTTAGCGGCAAGCCGCACCGAGGAAATCGTACCTACCTTTCACAAACCGCAGCGTATCAAACGCAACCGCAATTAAATTTATTTAACCAGGGCGGAATTTACATGTAAGTACCTTTTTTTGACTGAAAATGTGTAGGGACCAAATTTACCTTTTTTGGGCGGAATTTACTACCGCCCATATTATAATTACATATTATATATTATAATATGAATTATGTCAAAGTATTGGCGCATTATTATTGAATAAAATATTTAGTATGATATTAATATCAGATAAAATTTAATTATTTATTTATTTAATTATTAATATAAGAACTTTAATTCTATTAAAGATTATACAGTTTTAATCAATAATTTACTATAGACTATTTACTATACCATATCTGTAAATAGTAAAAGTGTTTCTATTTTCTATTTGTTTTTTAATATTCAATCCAATGACGAAAAAACTACGCACGATGAACATGGTAAAATAACTCAACATTAATCAGTGCATATATTATCTGATATCTGATGAACTACGCTCAGAATTTTTCTTCGAATGTAATGATTTATCATTTCATTAAAATTTTAATCAAAATTCCACACTATCCTCTTTACACTTAATAAAATACACTCCAATATTTTTTTTTTTTTTTTTATTCTGAGGACACTTTTGTTACCTACTCGAAATAAAATAATAATCCGATTTTCACGAATAGCATATGTTTCCGGTTGGAAAGTGGATGTAGTTGGTACTTTATTTATTTTTGACTCTAAGCGGTAGAAAAAACGACGAAAAAATGACGAAGAAACGGCATTTTTTACGCAAATGAAATTTCGAAGAATTCGATTTCAATATTTCACGATAACTCGGGCAATTTTAAAGTTAGAGACTTGAAAATTTTATTGTGTGTTCACATAGCTACTATATATATTATGGTGAAATTTTGAAACCAGGATTAGTCCATGAGGGAGAGGATCCAATCATGTAAGTTGTTTTCATATTATATTCTAAATTTAAAATATCATAAAAAGACCCGATCAAACAGATAACGGACTGTCCGCGCGGACTAGTTTCAAGGTTTTCGTTTGTCATTAGCTCTGCTCTTTATGTTAATGCATCATTTAGTTTACACAGACGGTGGCCTACCAAATAACCAATAAAACCAAATAAAAATTAATAAAAATTAATAGAAAAACAAATAAATTTGGAGAATTTTTGAAAATTTTATTGAAGGATATTGATATATGTATATCTTAACGTATTTGCGAAATATAAAGAAATTCTCACTACTCAATTTTCTAAGCGGTAAAAGAACGACGAAAAAATTATGAAAAAACGATAACTTGAAAATTTTATTGAGTATTCACATAGCTACTATATATATTATGGTGAAATTTTGGATTCGTTACGTTAATTTTTCTACAAAATATAGGACTTTGAATATTTCGTAAAATTCTCGTTTTTACGTACCTATAATAATGCATTAATGTTTGATAAAATTGGCAATTTTAGTGATTATGGTCTGAAGATTTTACTGAAGTATACTTATATATTATTATTTAACATCATATCAAAAAATAGAATAATCTCTAGTTTCAATTTTTTTTTTTTATAGCTGTTTTAAATTGAAATTTCAGTAAGATCAATATTTAAATTATTTTTATGGATTTTTCTTATTATATTACAATATTTTACAATAATGTTAAATAAAATTGACAAATATTTTTTAAAAATTTTGAAAATTTAATTTAAGCTGAAATAAATTTTCCTTAACTCAGTTCCAATTAATTGTGAATTATTACATTTACGTTTATTTTTTATAGCTGTTTAAAATATCAATAATAAGAGCTGATACTTCTGCCGCGCATGGGATACAGGTGTGCAATCATAGCGTTTAATTTTTATTAGAATTTGAATGCAATGATAAACCATTGCATTTGGAAAAATTATTTTGAGCGAAGTTCAGTCAGATAATGTAGGCATTGATTAATTCTGGCTGATATTATAGTCATTTAGGTGACAAGGGATTTTAGGAGCATTTAAAAGAACTTAGAGACTTAAAAATTATATAAGGTGGTCATTTATGTACTAAATGTGTGATAAAATTTTGCGTTTTAAATATTTAATAAAAAATGTCAATATTTCAAAAAATACCTACATTATAATCTGACTGAACTTCGCTCAGAATCGTTTTTTTGAATGCAATGTTTTATCATTGCATTCAAATGCTAATTAAAATTAAACGCTATGATTTGCACACGAGTATCCCATGCGGCAGGAGTATCAGCTCTTCTTTTTTATTTTAAAAATATTGTGAAATAATAAAAATAATATTCGTATGGATTCTAAGATTTTTGTTTGAACTAAAAATATCAAATTTAGACAGTTATAAAAAAAATTGTGAAAAGGGATTTTTCTAATATTTTGATATGATATTAAGTAATATGTAAGAATACTTCGGTAAAATTTTTATACATTAATGCCCAAAATTGACAATTTTATCAAACATTATATAGTATATACATAAAAACGAGAATTTTACGAAATATTCAAAGTCCTATATTTTGTAGAAAAATTAATGTAATAATAATAATTAAAAATATTTTTCATTGTTTATGTACATATTAAAATAAAATAATAATTATTTTGTAAACATATTTCTATTTTCTACTACTTATAATTTCTGATGGGACAAGGGAGTGACTACAAGGTACGCACTTAAAATTAGAATTTTGTTTACACAAGTGAAAAATGTTGATATATATGATACAATCATTAATTATAAGTATTTATAAATAATTATCAGCGATGTGTTAACTAATAGTATTATTACACGTAAGTGAAAATTGTTTATTGAAATGAATAAATAAATGGAAACTGCCAAAAAAATATATATAGCAAAATATAACACAATTTTTATTGTTCATTAAAAAATTCGATTTATTATTAATTATTATCTTTAATTGTTATAAGAATGAGGTCTTCTAATACAACATTTTTAGCTCTCACTTGTTTTTTTATTTTATGCAACGGCATTTATGAAGGTAAATAAATTTAAAGATATTTTTTTTATGAATGCAACTCATTTGCGCCCAAAACACTTTTTTCATAGCACATTTGCGCTCGGAATATTTTTGGTAAATTCATCCAACGTTGCCAATTTTTACACAGGAATCACAGATTTCTTATACTATATTTTTATATAATATAAAAATCCGTGACCGGAATACGTATGACACCTACAAATTTTTACTGCGATACTCCGATATAGACGTCGGTACGTAATGTTATTGGAAATTTAAAATTAATTCAAGTGTAAACTTATTTAAAAATAAAATAAATTAACAAAGGCACAGTTAAAGTTAGACGTAAAATACCTATATAAAAATAAATAGAATTGAGTCTTTAAGGTTTATCCTTTGACACAAATATCCCTTTCCTTCGGGCGCAATTGGACTAATTTGGGGGGGGCAAATGGGTTTCTCAATTTTTTATTATATTATATTATATTTCTTCTTTTATTTATATCGTACGCAACACGGAAATGTATACAGAGGCACAAGAACTATTTTGTTATGTGGGGGGGGGGGGGGGGTCAAAAATATGAATTTTTCAAAATATGTTCTTATATTATTTTGATGCTGAAAATGCACATACGTACATTTGGATATTGTTAAATATTCTGTAAAAATGAATATTTTAAATTTTC
Source organism: Tetraneura akinire (assembly GCA_021307375.1). Taxonomy (NCBI): domain Eukaryota; kingdom Metazoa; phylum Arthropoda; class Insecta; order Hemiptera; family Aphididae; genus Tetraneura; species Tetraneura akinire. Next base: position 9,977,214 of record JAIUCT010000017.1, on the reverse strand, counting down.
TTTATTTAATTATCAAAATAAAACAGAAATAGCCAAATATGAATTATTTAATTTTAGTAAAATAAAGTACCCTAATTTTATGACTAAACCTAATAACAAGTCTAATATTAAATACTATTTAGCTTTAATTTTTTTTTTTATTATTTTATGCAACGTCTTTTATAAAGGTTTTTTTTATATATTACACGTATTGTACTCGTATCTATATTGTATCACTCTATTTATTTATGTCGTACATGTATATAATATTATGCTTTGAGACAAAAAGTGATTTAGTATTTAACTATGTACCGAACAACATTAATATTAATGTTCCGAACAAAAACTGTTATTATATTTACTTTATACGGTGAAATTCGTTAATATATAAATTTTAAAAGTACCTATATAATTACGGTAAGTTTGTAAATTTATTATGTCCAGGTTAATTTTAACAAAACATATTAAAACAATATGTAATATATTAATAAATAAATAAAAACCCAAGTCCACAAAAAATTTACTTTATTATTTTAGTAAATACGTATTTCCACAACGTTGTTATCATCTTCAGTACTAAACACAGACTGATCGATCATAGCTAGCTATGCGCTTAAATACTAGTGGTCTTGCACTTGTAAGTCATGAGTTGTATGACTTATTCGTGCGCGTTGAAAATTATAATAGTTCTAGTAAACAATTTTGTAAAGGACCTAAATCCCAATTTAATAAATTATTTTTGTTTTTTACCATTTCAATTGCTTCCCTAATATTTGGTTTTAATATTTTTGGTAAAACAAAAATAATTTATTAAATTGGGATTTAGGTCCTTTACAAAAATGTTTACTAAAACTATTATAATTTTTGACGTGCACGAATAAGTCATACAACTCATGACTTACAAGTGCAAGACCACTAGTATTTAAACGCATAGCTATAGCTATGATCGATCAGTCTGTGTTTAGTACTGAAGATGATAACATCGTTGTCGAAATACGTATTTACTAAAATAATAAAGTAAATTTTTGGGGACTTGGGTTTTTATTTATTTATTAATATATAATATTCACAAAAACTCTTCTTATAAAATATATAATATAATATCTTAATATAATTTTGTATTTATTGTGGGTTAATATTTTAATAATGGTTTTTAATATTTTTATGTTATTATATTATTATGTAATTTTATTTAATTATTGATTTATTTTTAAATGATTTTAGTTTGTGGTGGTGGAGGTGATACGAGTACATCTGGAGTAAAACGCGGATATTCTGCCGTTCAAGGTCATTATATAAATATTATGTACCTACCTGTATATTATATTTCTAGTTCTTATAATCATTTTTATTTTTAATTAAATTTTAATTAAATTACCTACCTATTTATTTCATAATATTATACTGGGTTGATATTGAGTTTCATTTTTTATGTACATATTCTTATTATTATATTATAAAATTTACTTTTATTTTATTTTTAAATAATTTTAGGTTCCACTGTTAGGAATATACCGGAAGAGTATACTGTAGATATGTGTATAGGTAATATAATATAATATTAATTCATATTTTAGTAATTATTAAATTTTGGTTATTGTAAAAGACGTATGTGAAATAAAATAGGTGGTATATACTTAAACCATTCTATTACTTTAATTCAAAGAAGAATAAATCATTTGTTTACATTAAAGTTGCAATTCTAAATCAATGATTTTCTGAATATTATTATTCAAAGATATGCATTTTTAACATTCATTAGTAATCGTAATTTATTATGATATACGAGTACTATAAACTATAAAGAACAGGACAAAGATGATATTATGCAAACTTTCTATTTGGTTATATTGATATGAGGCAAGTGGAAGGTTCAATTATTGCCAGTTTAATTAATAAAAATTGTATTAAATATTAATAATTTAATACTGATTTAAAAATATTATATATGAATAAATATTAGGTTATTATCGTATTTATATTATATACGTAAAGACTATAGGTATTATAAATTATTACATAATAATAAATCAACTTATAATAATATTTTTATGGCAAGAATTTTTAAAGACAATATTGGGTGGTATGTATTAAAAAGTTTTCCACGATTTAAAAATGTTTTAACATTATACGTATTATATATTAAGTATTAATTTTATTAGGTCTATGTCCCAGCAACGCCCATTTAATTTTTTTTTCTTCAAACCCCAGTGCTTTTAATTGTGCTAAATTGGCACAATAATGCCGGCACGGCTATGGTCCATACCACCGTTAGTGCTAAGTCTCTTCATAAGTTATGACAAAAATACTTCGATATATGCCATCTTACGAATCGAGGTTTTAAGTCATACAAAACCCCTGACTATCAACACTAGTACTAGGATTACACAAACAGGGTGATATTTTTTAGTCCCTTAGGGTAGCCCTATCATCATGAAAAGTGCCGCGAAGTGACACTCGAGTACGGAGTAAGTGAGCGGATCCGGTAGACGAAGCGAGCTATCACTTACACTTGAAAACTGTAACCTATAAAACAAACCTCGGAACATGAGCCGTCAGTACATCACAAATCTAGCACAATCGAAAGTCTTGAGTTTGATAAAAAAAATTTCAATGGGCGGTATTGGGGACATGGACCTAATTTTATTTTTATTTGATTAATTTTATAATTATTCCATCGATTGTTATCAGCAAAACGTATTTCATGAATCATGACGTGAAATATAGAAAAACACTTATGTAAAATCAATTTATCCCCCGCTTCGCTTAGAATGGAAAAAATATATAACTTTTTAAATTTAACTGAATTAAACTTGCTTTTTGAATAAATACGACTATACGAGTATATTAGTTTTCAATTTAATTTTCATTATTAGGTACAGAAGATATTATAAAAATTATACGTCTTTTACTGTATAATGCATGTAAGTATAATATTATATAACTTATTTTTTTTAGAATCTGAGCGTAGCGAAGAATGTACTGGTTTTATGTCTTTTTTTTTTTTTTTTAAGAATGAAGACACTTTTACTACCTATCCGAAATAATGCTCCGATTTTCACGAATAGCATATGTTTCCGGTTGGAAAGTGGATATGGTTGGAACTTTATTTAGGTCAATATTCGAATTTCTCAAAATTGACCCTAAGCGGTAAAAAACGACGAAAAATGACGAAAAATGACGAAAAACGGCATTTTTCATGAAAACTGAAATTTAGACGAATTCAATTTCAATATTTCACGATAACTCAATCAATTTTGAAGATAGATGCTTGAAAATTTGTTTGGGTATTCACATAGCTACTATATATATGTGGTGAAATTTTGAATACCTCATCTCCTATGGATATCTACATTAAAATCTGACTGAACTTCGCTCAGAATCATTTTTTGGAATGCAATGGTTTATCATTGCATTCAAATTCTAATTAAAATTAAACACTATGATTTGCACACCTGTATCCGATGCGGCAGAAGTATCAGCTCTTCTTTTCTTTTTTTTTTGCATATTAATATAATTATGTCATTTAAGTGAAGTGAGTAGACTGTAGTATGCTAACATATTCTTCTATAATGATACCGATCAAAATGTATTAACTTTATAAATGTTTATCAAAATTAAGTTTAAGCTTTCCTAAGCAATATTAACAATAAATATATTTATTAATCTGTTCTTGCATATCATTCTAGAGATTAAAAATTATTTGCTAGCATCAATTTGTTGATTAATCGTTGATCATCTCTATAATATCGTCAGATCGTTTCACCCTTTTTTGTTTTTTTTTATATTGATTGATTGTTTAAAACTCTTCATTTTTTTGTTATTATTTATTTATTTTGTTTTTGTATCGTTTCCATATTTGTCACATTGTAATAGTACAAAACCAGTGGCGTAAATTTGCCTGTAAAATCGACGCACATGTACCAACACATTTGAAGTGGCATTTTATTATTGAAAATAATACGAAAATACAATATAAAAAAAGAGCTGATACTCCTGCCGCACAGAATACAGGTGTACAAATCATAGCATTTAATTTTAATTAGAATTTTAATGCAATGATAAACCATTGCATTCGAAAAAACGATTCTGAGCGAAGTTCAGTCGGATTATAATTTTCGTTTGAACTAAAAATATCAACTTAAAACCGCTATAAAAATAATTGAGATTAGGGATTTTTCTAATATTTTAGTATGATGTTAAGTAATATGTAAGTATACTTTAGTAAAATTTTCAGATCTAAATACCAAAAATTGTCAATTTTATCAAACATTATATACGTAAAAACGAGAATTTTACGAAATATTCAAAGTCCAATATTTTGTAAAAAAATTAACATAACGGTTCCAAATTTTTACCACATATATATAATAGCTATGTGAAGGCCCAAAAAAATTTCAAGTATCTATCTTAAAAATTTCCCGAGTTATCGTGAAATATTAAAATCGAATTCGTCGAAATTTCTGTTTTCGTGAAAAATGCCGTTTTTTCGTCATTTTTTCATCGTTTTTTCTACCGCTTAAGGTCAATTTTGAGAAATTCTAAAAATGACCTAAATGAAGTACCAACTACATCCACTTTCCATCCGGAAACATTTGTATTTGTGAAAATCGGAGCATTATTTCGGTTAGTAAATGTGTCTTCAGACATAAAAAAAAAAAATTAACAAAAAAAGACACATCATTGTAAAACCAATGTATTTCTTCGCTCAGAATCTAAAAAATATAACTCTGTGCCATTGAGACCAATAATTTACGTCACTGTACAAAACATATCAACAGTGAATAATTTATGACTATTGATCATTATATTATACTTAATATATAAATATATACTTTAATACTATTTAATATATGTAATATGTAACGCGGAGAAATTAATATTTAATAGAATATTTTATAATAAAATTAAATTCTTTATATTTTATATTTTAAAATTTATTTGTCTATTAAAGGTCCAAGTACTGCTTATGGTAACTATTAGAACATTTTTTTTTAAATTTGTTATGAGTATAATATTATACTTTTATTTTTTCAATATATTTTGAGATGGATGGGAATAAAGCATTTAAATAGATTTAAAATATTAATTTAATATATTAAATATTATTGAACCAAATGTAGATCAAAAAATTTATACACAATAAATAATTTATTTTAAGAGTATCAATTTCATGCCCCGTAGTAGGTACCCCGTATATGGTGACATTCTTGTACCTATTAATTTTCATCATTTTACTTTTACGTAAATGGTAAATATCATTATAACTTAATAGTTTTATACATGGAAAGCATATATAAGAAATTAAAATTACATAAATACAGTAATAATAATATTATAATTATATATTATATTTATATGATATTAAATATTATGTTTAAATTTTTTTTTTGGATTGAAAGCAGTATATTTTTTAATCGATTTAGATATCAAAGACCAATTTAAGTACTTCTTGTGGTTTAATTTTAAATATGTAAAAATATATGACTGCGTTAACAAGTTTACATTGTGTCAGTCTGAACATATATTACATATTTTCAATAATTATGTAATTATTTACTATTGAAAATTGAGAAATTTATAAATATATATAATATTATCACAGATTATATTAAACCAGATGGCCGACTCATTTTATTTTCCTATGCTGCCCATTTAACAAAAATGGAAAAAAAGTAAAACCCTCCTCAGTTCAGTGTCATCACTGGGGAAAAATTTGTTTTATTAGTTTCTTAAGTGTACATCACTGATTTTTACTGTTTACTATGCGCTCAGCAATTAAAATTATTGATTTGAATATTTAATATTTAATTATTTTAGATTCTGAGCGAAGCGAAGAATGTATTGGTTTTACAATGATGTGTGATTATTTTTTAGATTCTGAGCGAAGCGAAGAATGTATTGGTTTTACAATGATGTGTGATTATTTTTTGTTATTTTTGTTTTTTTTTTTTTTTTTTTTTTTTTTTTTTTTTTTTT
>JAIUCT010000017.1:9911934-9970240 GCA_021307375.1 Tetraneura akinire | reverse complement strand
CGAAATAATGCTCCGATTTTCACGAATAGGGTATGTTTCCGGTAGCAAAGTGGACGTACTTGGTACTTTACTTAGGTCATTTTTTGAATTTCTCAAAATTGACGCTATGCGGTAGAAAAAACGGCGAAAAATGAAATTTCGACGAATTCGATTTCTATATTTCACGATAACTCAGGCAATTTTTAAGATATAGACCTGAAATTTTTTTTTGGATGTTCACATAGCTACTATATATATGTGGTATAATTTTGAAACCATTACATTAATTTTTCTCCAAAATATAGGACTTTGAATATTTCGTAAAATTCACTTTTTTACGTATATAAAGGCAGGAGTATCAGCTTATCTTTTTTATTCTTTAAATATGTAGGTATATAAAAATATTAATAATATATGTTATACCTATTAGAATAAGATTTTAATTCAATATTTTTAAAACTACAAAAGTGTTTATCATTTTATACTACTTAAGTTGCATAGCCTAAAGATGCCTATTTTTTTTTCTATTTTGTAATTGAATATTGTAATAAAAGCATTTATGCCTTATACCACAGATCAAAAGTTGTGTTTATTTTTATATATAATTTTTGCAATATTATCCTTCAATATTTATCTAACAAGTATTATTGATTATTCCAATCATTTTTTTATAACTACTAGAAAGCTTAAAAATTGTAATGAATAAGCATAAGAAAATATTTTTAATAATAAGTAAAGGAGACTCTACTTTGTACTTCTTAAAGTATTGTAACGTTACACGCCACGTACCTCACAGTACAGGGTGTCGTTCAGTGTTTCCTATCAAATCCTATCCAGTTAAGGAGCAGTCGGCTGGCTATTTCCTACTACACAAACCGGCCTTTTGAACCGGGTCGTTAGACCGATATAAAACAAAGGTTTCTTATTTATATTATACAGGTCCTAGAAACTTATGACCTGCGTTCAATATCTAACACGTAACTTAGCAACGAACATAAACTTAATATATTACTATAACAAAAACAAATATAATAAATACAAATACACTATCACCTGAGTAACCCTGATCTTGGAGGGTAGTTTATTGTAGATCACAGGTGTAGCGGAGTGCGAGCTTCTATAGTTGAGATGAATAAATTAATATATAAATACGTAAATAATCAAGACGGTATCGGTATGTTTATTGAAACTCGACTTTGACGGTACGGCTATCGAAACTCGACTAGTTCGGTTCGGCTATTGAAACTCGACTAGTTCGGTTCAGCTCGGAAACTCGACTAGTTAATTATATATCGCACTCAGCTCACCGGTGTCTGGCCTAATACGTAAATAATGCTGAGGCGACATAAAATGACGACTCGGGTATAAATGCAACTGTTACAGTTATGTTCCACAGTTCCCCTCTTATATTAAAAACAATATTATATTATATAATCTATGAACGCATATTTTCTATTATTTATTAAAACACTACGTTAACATGTAATATAAATTTAATACGTTATCATTTAAAACTATTTTATTTTAAAATTTGTTGAAATTATATATATTATATATATATATATAAGAGCTACTAAAATTTTAAATTTTAGCAAATTTGTAAATAATATAATATTATTATAGAAAAATATGTACTGTAATTTAATTTATCGTATATGGCAGACTGATCTGAGGAGGGTCAAATTATCACTAAACCAAAGAGTCGGCCATCTGGTTTAATGCTATCTGTGATATTTTATTATAATACCAACAGTAATCCTATGCGCGCTTTGCGATAGGCTCGTATCTTATCTCAAGGTTATAGTCATATGGCTTCAGATAATAATTAAGGTTTATAAATTATGCTTGTTAAAATAACTACCTACTCACTACAACTAATATTGATGATGAACCTACAAAATAAAGCTATTACACTTGTCTCTAATAATTTAAAAGCAACAATAACAAAATGAATATCTTTATTTCCACAAGCTCAAGTACAATGTCTAAGTCAAAATACGAAGACCAAACCATTTTGTTTTTTTGTTTTTTAACTACTTATTGTTTTGAAGCTTTTACTCAAAATAATGGCAACGCTTTTAATCCCTTGTTTCCTCATATATTTCTATGACAGATATCAGTTAAATCACCACCTCCGATTTCTGTACAAGTGTTATAACATTTATTATTAAAATTGTTATTATTTTTATAGATAAGGATGATATAATTGGTAGGTGTAAATCTACTGGTATGTACAATGTTAATGCATGTTTTAAACATTAAGTTAGGTACAAAATTTCATTTATATAAAATTTGCCTTTTGAAATTGTAAAACCTTTTATTAGTCGGGCATCCCATCATAAATTATAGTGAATTATACGTGAATTATCTATATTTAGTTCACAATATTAATAATATATAATACTATAATGTAGTAATCACTATAAATATTAATTATTTAATCTAAAAAGAAATAAAAATAACACAAATTAAATAGCTTTTCCAGTTAGCATAAATATATTATAATACCTAACATTATAATAAATGGGAATTGATACTGGTGTGGAGGGATACAGGTGTAAAGAGGATAGTGTATAGATAAAACCCCTAAATGAGTATCCTAAATATCCAAATCTGGCAGTACTTCGCTCAGAATCGTTTTTTGAATGTAATCATTTATCATAACATTCAAATTTTAATTAAAATTCAACACTATCCTTTTTACACCTGTATCAATTCCCTTGCTTTTTATACTTTAAAGTTAAACAGCTTAAAAAAAAAGATCGTAAAAGTAATAATTTACCATTAATTGGAACTGAGTTAAGTAATTATACTAAATACATTTGTATATAGGCTTCAATAAAATTTTCAAAATTTTTGTTAATTTTATTTAAAATATTGTAAAATATTGAAATATATTAAGAATAATCCATATAAATACTTTAAATATTGATTTCAGTAAAATATGACCTTTATACACTTATATATAAAAAAAAAAAGAGACATGGAATTTTCCTAATATTTTGGAAATACGTTAAGATGTACTATGATAGTATGATCCTAAGGACAAATTATATAATAAAATAAATATTAAAAAAAAGATGCTTGGGATGAAATTATTTTAGTATTTGAAGTTTATACTGATGTAATTATGATAATATAAAAATTCGCTTCGCTCAGAAAAAAAAATACCTAATTTAAGGGTATATTTATAATATAACAATTCGCCAAATTAAACTTAACAAATATCTATAATAAATATTTCAAAATAAATTTAGTAAATTTAAAATATTTCGATACATTATAAATTTACTATTTTTTTTTAAATTTACTATTTCAAGAAGTTATATGTTTGAACAAATTAGTATGGTTCGAAATTTATTTTCGGATATCACTAACACTAGATAAAGGAAAATAAATAAATAATTTGTTTCGAAAATTAGGTTATTATTATTATTGTTATTGTATATTTTTGTTTTTATTTATTTTTATTTTATTATTATTGATTTTTTTTTTTTTTTTTTGGTTGAAATGATAATTAAAAACAATCAAAAATACAAAATTTGTTGGCATGTACATCTTCGATAATAAAAATTTAATGAGCCATACAATTTTCAAACTGTAACTATCGCTAGGTGTCAAGATGACTTAATAATAAATTAAACTAAAGTAGGTATTCATATAATTATTTTTTATTATTTTTATTTTTTAGACCTAACAAGTTATATAGATCATATTGTAACAACAATTGATAATGGTTAGTTTTATTATTTAAAATTTAGTAATTTCAATATAATACATATTATAAAGGTGCGTCCACACGAGAGCACGCACGGGGTGCCATGTGTGCTCACCCCGTGCGTTGCACAAATTTACATCGTTTGGACGGTATTCCGAGCACGCGCGAATATTCGCGACGCACAGCGAACGCGATCCAATTGTCGTCGGTAAATTATATAATTGCTCAAAGACATAATTGCCGGACACACTGCTCCGTTTGGACGGAAAAAGTTAACCAACCCAACATTTATATGTGCTACTGTGCTAGTTAGTGTTTTAGTTACATTTTTTTTTTTTTTTTAAATTAGAAAATTAAAATGGAGTGGAGCAACGATGAATGTATTCAGTTGATTCAAGAATATCAACTAGAAGAAGTGTTATGGAACAACAATGAAAACATGCATTTTATTTTTTGAAAACTAAAAAACAAGATGCATATTCTATCTTCTATCTTTTCGACTTGTCTTTTTTTTTTAAAATAGAATGTAAAATAATTAATGCTGCACTTTTAACTTTAAGCTCATGTTCAAACAAAACTAAACTATTTTCTTGAAGAGACATGATTTAAGGAGCAATTTAACAATTTTACTGTAAATAGCGTGAACGTTATGCTCGCCGAACAACAACTAAAAATCTGGAACGCGAATTTGGCGCACAAATATTAAATTGTGCGAAGCAATGTCCAAACAGAGCACGCACAAGCATTCGTGATCGCACACAGCGAGCACACATGCTCACCCCGTGCGTGCTCTCATGTGGACGCACCTTAACATTACGGAGTGTCAAGTCGTGTTTGTCCCGCTAATAATGTTTAATCTATTATGTAGATTTAAATTTAAATTTATGTAATTTATTTATGTATGATTAAGTCACATGTTATATTTATTTTTTTTATCTAGTTGTACCTATTCTACTGAAATTATTTAAATAAAATATTAAACGTAAATGCAAATATGATGCAATAAAGTAAATTTATATATAATAATATATTTTATTATTTGTTATTAGGTACAATTTAATCAATTATGGACAATGACTATTACATTTAAAATTTAATTGATTAATTAAGTATTTAATTTACTTTATTAGATATTTGCATTTATTTGTAATCATTACTGAAATAATTTTTAAAAAATTGAATTTTTTGTATGCGTTTGGGGTGACGCCCTGTATGGTTGTACACAAATCAGACCGGCAGATGGCGCTGTAGTCGGTAGCTAGGTTATTAATTTATTTATACTTAATATTAATATTTTATTTTAGATTCTGAGCGTAGCCAAGAATGTATTGGTTTTACAATGATGTGTGTCTTTTTTTTTTTTAAGTATGAAGACACTTGTATTACCCGAAATAATGCTCCGATTATCACGAATAGCATATGTTTCCAGTAGAAAAGTGGATGTTGTTGATATTTTATTTAGGTTATTTTTCGATTTTCTCAAAATTGACCAAAACTCAAAATTGAAAAAACGACCAAAAAATGACGAAAAAACGGCATTTTTCAAATTTCGACGAATTCGATTTCAATATTTCACGATAACTAAGGCAATTTTGAAGTTAGAGACTTGAAAATTTTTTTAGGAGTTCATATAGGGACTATGTATATGTGATACAATTTTGGAACCGTTACGTTAATTTTTCTACAAAATATAAGACTTTGAATATTTCGTAAAATTCTCGTTTTTTTGTATTATAATGTTTGATAAAATTTGCAATATTTGGTATTAAGGTCTAAAAATTTTCCTGAAGTATATTTATATATAACTTAACATTAATTCAAAGTATAAGAAAAATCCCTAGTCTTAATTTTTTTTTATAGCCGTTTAAAATTGATATTGTTAGTTTAAACGAAAATATTATGAAATAAATGACGAAAAAACGGCATTCACAAAAATATGGCTCGATGGGAGACGCGTATGGTGTAGTCGGCGAAACATTCCCGAACGCTATCTCGGTGTTAAGCACCGTAGCCAGGCATCGACAGCGGATGGGTGACCGCCGTTTTGTTTTTTTTTTTTTGCAATTTTTTTTTTCGTTTTTTCTTTTTATGTCTGAATCATCATATCAAAATATTTGAAAAATTCATGGTCTCAATTTTTTTTTATAGCTGTTTAAAATTGATATTTTTATTTTTTTGTTTTTGAAGACACTTGTTCTACCCGTAATAATGGTCCGATTTTTACGAATAGCATATGTTTTCTGTAGAAAAGTGGATGTTCTTGGTACTTTATTTAGGTCATTTTTCGAATTTCTCAAAAATTGATCCTATCTGTTAGAAAAAACGATGAAAAAATGACAAAAAAAACGGCAATATATTAATCAATACCTACATTATCTGACTGAACTTCGCTCAGAATCGTTTATTCGAATGCAATGGTTTAACAATGCATTTAAGTTATAATAATTATAATTAAATACTATGATATGCACACTTATATCCCTACGGCAGGAGTATCAGATCGTCTTTTTTTTTTTTATTTATAATATTATATCTAAACTACTAAATTGACTTGAATGATTTTATTTATATTTTAATTTTTAGTGTATTAATAATGCCTTATTGACAAACGGCAATGTGCTATCTGTTAGTGATCATCAGTAAACATCTGCAGTGACGATTGTTTTCTTTTACTGTTTCTCTGCCCGTCTACCAAAACGTGATTGTTTCTTACTGTGTTTGATACGTTTTTTCTCAGTTACATGGATAAAAATTATGAGAAAATCGTTCATAAAAATTTCTAATTATAATAAAATATTAATATTTAAAAACCATGATTTGATGAAACACCAAACACTTTTATGCAACTTTTCTTGGAATTTTAACGTGTAAATGATTTTTAATTTGAATTGAAAATAAAGAATCTGAAATTGAAGAACAACAAGTCAACAACTAATATATTAATGTAATAAAACAAATAAAAACAGAAATATAGTTATTTACTTTTTGTTTTGTTTTTCTTCAGCATTTATCATTATAAAAGAAAATGTTTATATAACTAAGTTTTAAAGAAGCGTTAGTTGTTCAATAATTATATTGTCATTCTCCAAAAGAAATCTCACAGATTCAATTATAGTAGATAAGTGTACTTCTAATGGATTATAGTTTTACAGTAATTATATCTAGAATTATATCTAAGAAGATTTATTTTATTGAGTACTGTATAATAAATAATCCATATATTTACATTCAAATAATGTTACTAAAAGAATAAAATAAATAAAAATTAATTGAACATATATTTAATTAATTTCTTTAGCTGAAAATACTCCAGAATATAAAATAAAAAAGAGTAAGAAAAATATATTTGAGTAAAAATACTGGAACTAGAAACAAAATAATTAAATAATAACAATTTTTTTATCGATTATAAATAAATGTTCGATTATCTTACTAATTAATGAGGGTAATCCTAAAATATTTACGAAATCTACATTATATTATCATTAATAATGAATAATTTCATTATAATTTATTTAGAACACCGTAGTAAGCAGTTTTTAATTTATATTTTTATTATATGTTTAATTTTTGATCTTTTAAATAGACTAAAATTATTTCTATTTGATATATTAAGTGGTTATGAAACTGTTAAAGGAATTCTTATTGAATGGGAAAATAATTTATTTAGTAAATTAAATAAATTTTTTTTAGCACATATCATGAAAATACTAAGGAAACGGGGTAAGTAAATATATTTTATATAAAAAAATAGTTTAAAATTATCTAGCTAAGTACCTACTATAGGAAAACAGTGAAAAAGTCCATAAATAGTGTTACGCTAATAATATTTTCGTCTTAGATTGTTATAATTTTCAAAAGTACTATACTGATGTAATAGTTGATTTACGTTTAATTTAATATAACTATATACAAGTACGTGAGCAAATATCGTTATTTATCATAATCGTTATAATTTCAATCTTCCTATTATTCAGTAGCTATAAGAATACCTACACAATATACTATGTATACTATATAAATATAATATAGGTATAGTATACATATATTATATAGTAGATATAGATATATAATAAATGTAGTAGATATAAATCTGACAGAGTAACTAGAATTTTTAAATTCAAATTTATAGTCAATTATAAATAATTTTTAATTTATTATTTCTTTAAGAATTGAAAAAAAAATTAACTTTGACGAATCCCAAAAGTATTATGGAATCGATGAAATATTTCATTTATTGAATTTTTACGGTAATTACGTATTTCATTATAACTGATTTTAGATTCTTACTGATGTGAATAGCGTAGAATATATTGTTTTAACAATGATATGCGTTCGTACTGATCATACACTAATTTGTATCATTTATAGTTATTCGTATAAATCATTGCATTCGAAAAAAGCGTTTCTGGGTGTAGTCTAGTTTTATATTTTGAGCGAAGTAAAAAAATGTATTGATTTTACAATGATAAGTTTTTTTTTATTATCTCTGAAAACACTTTTACTACCAGCAATTACCCCGATTTTCATGAACAGCATGTTTCCGGTTTGCAAGGCTGGGCAAGTTAATGATTTTTTTTTAACTCGTTAAGTTAGTTATTTTAAAATCATATAAGTGAAGTTAAGTTAAAAGTTAAACATATATTTTTTGTTAACTTTTAAAGTTAAAAGTTAACTTTAAAAAAAAAGTAACTTAACTTAATATAAAGTTAAAATTTTCTAATTTGTAAAAAAATATATATATATATATTTACACCCTAGGGGCCTAGGCTAGATAGTTTTTCTTTACGCTCAAGAAAATTACTGCATAAATAATATAAAAATAACACAATTTACAATGAAAAACATGCAGGTAATTAGGTACTATAATATTATAATATAGTATATTTATTATTGCAACTATTTTTTCATATTATTTTCGTCTACATGAAATTCATATTAAAATAGCAAAATATAGGTATATAAATACTAAGAAACTTGTTCAAAAATTTTCATTACATTTCAGACAAAAATTAACTTAATTTAGATATTTTTCAAAAATATTAGCTTTAAGTTAATACGTAAATCGTAAAAAAAGTAACTTATTAAGTTAAAAGTTAATTTGAAAAAAGTAACGAGTTAATTAACTTAATTAAAATTAACTTAACGGTTTAACTTAATTTTAATTTTTAACTCGTTAATGCCCAGCCTTGCCAATGAAAGTGGGTATAATTGGTATAATATTTAGGTCATTTTCAAATTTCTCGCAATTGGCCCTATGTAATAGAAAAAACGTCATTTTTCACGAAAACTGAAATTTCGATAAATTCGATATCAATATTCCACGATAACTCCAGGAAATGTAGAGACTTGAAAAAATTTTTCGGTATTCACATAATTATTACTCTATATTTAAGAGATTAAATATCTCTAAATTTTGGGACCGTTACATTAATTTTTCTACAAAATATAGGACTTGAATATTTCGTAAAACTCTCGTTTGTACTCGTATGTATATAATGTTTTATAAAATTGGCAGTTTTCGATTTTAAAGTTGATATTTTTTGTTTAAACGAAAATCATGGAATCCATATTCCATACTAGTATTCTTCTTATTATTTCTCAATAACAATAAAAATTAATAGAAAAACCAAAAAATTTGAAAATTATATTGAAGCATACTGTTATGATTATATATTTTTTTGTAGTTTTTCTATGGAATGAATTTAATTTTCAAATTACTATAAATTAAGTACCATCTCTATACTTAACCCTCTACTTGAGACATGCCTGATTTTGGTATTTGAAGCATTATTTCTGATCAAAAAAGTGTTTACACAAATCACACATGAAATAAATAAAATGCATACATTACTGTAAATCCAATTATAAAAAGAAATATATTTTTCGTTTTGCTTAAAATCATCTAAAATACCTATTGATATTTTATATTATCGCCTTTGAAATCGGTTGATATTTTCAATATCGACTTATATTCAATCGATATTTTTATTCCACTATAAATTCTTTTTATATGCCAATTTACTAATTAAAAATTTTTAAAAAAATAATTTTTTTTTAGGATCGGGTACTAATAAATTAGGAGTTATTCGAGGATTAATGTTTTCATCAAGTAAGTACATTTATATAAAATAGGTTAAGGTAGTTAACAAATGAAAATAAAACCAAAGAAAATTTTGTGGTTAAATATTCTATTAATCAATTTAATGTTACTCACTCAATTATATTTATGAAACTAGCAATTATAAATAATGTACCATATTTAACGTACATTTTAATTATATCTTTTATTTTTAACAAAATTTTCGACAAAAAATTGTATACATTCTCCGCAACAAAAAAAGTTTACTTTTATTCATAAAACATTTAAGGTAGGTAATAATTTACTTTCTTCTGTAATATAATTTAAAATAATTTTAATCCTAGACGGTCTATTATTAGCTGCTACTCGTACATGTAGACACATGCCACCAACAACTATACAGCCATTGAACTTTTAAGGCGTCTAATGTCTATTGATATGCGGATCCTTCCATTAATGATCTATTAACTATTTAATTGTGTTTAATTTAAATATCTTAATGTGGTATTAGTAAATTATTAACGATTTAGTTTAATTTTAATGATCTTTAATTTTTCATATTATATTCTGTTTTTTTAATTTATGTATAAATTGTGAGGTTAATTTAGATTTAAAATAATATTTTGTTACCTAAAATATAGTATGTATAAAGGGCTCAGCCCATATAATTATAATAAATAAATAAATAAATAAATTTTAGAAAACCATCTTGATGGTAAGTTATTATCATTATTTTAAGAATCGATTTATTGTTAAATATAATAAAATGGTTTAAAATGTTTGTGCTGATAAATTATATCCTGATTTTTCTAGTCTTGGTCCCATAAAATCGGAGTTTATTTCCTTTTTATCTTATCTAAATATTCGTCAATTGAATTCCGTTATGAATCATAAGCTGGTTATATTAGATTTGGTTATTTTTAATATTCAAAATATAGTCGTATTTAAAGAATCTTGTCCTCTCGTAAAAATAAATTTTCATTATCCTACTTTTTCTATCTCCTGTCCAAATTTACTAATTAAACCTCTTCCATTTTCTGAAGCATCATATGATTTCCAATCGGGTAATTATACTGATTTAATAATTTATTTGTCTTCAATTGATTGGAATTCCCTGTTTAAGACTCTTGATATTAATCAAGCTGTAGAATGTTTTTATAATTTAATTTATGATACAATTCATAAGAACATATCTATTATTACTTTACATAAATCATCTTTTCCCCAATGGTTTTTCTCGGATATGAAAAATCTAGTATTTGAGAAAAAATACTTTCATTGAAAATTAAAAATAAGTAAATCTTCTATTGATTATAACGTATTTTATAATTTACGAAATCGTTGTAAAATACTAGCAAAAAGTGACTATTTAAATTATTTAACTTATATTAAAAACTCTTTTATTCATAATCCTAAAAATTTTTGGAATTTTGGAATTTTAGAGTTAAAAGTAAAAAGTTAATGAACTTACAAATCGTATGTAATATAATGATATATCAAGTGATAATGGTGTACAAATTTTAAATTATTTTGAAGATCATATTTCTAGTGTTTACATCAAATCTATTAATTCTACTTCCATTCCTCATAATTCACAAACCACTTCCATTCAAAGTTTAAATTTCCCTTTATCTTCATGTTTTCTCACGTTATCTGACATTTGAGAATCATTAAATTCAATTAATATTAAACTCTCTCCTGGCTCAAATTTAATTCCAAATTATATTCTTAAATATGTACTTGTTACTCCTTTGCATTACTTATTTAACTATAAGTATCACTATTTTCTGGTATTTTCCACAATTAAATTTATCTCCTTTCATTGATCCTTAACTTTTTGAAGAGCTTGTTTCTAAACAAATTATTCCAACACTAAAATTATTAATGAGCAACAAGAGTTCCGTATTTTTAGATCAACAAGTACAAAAAAGAAATTATTGATGAATAATGATATTTTCCATGACTATATATTTACCTTACAAATTACAATCTTACATTTTAAATAAATTACAATGTTTATTCAATTTATATGAATATTAAAATTTAGTTTATTATCACGAAAAACACCAAGATCTTTATAATTAAAAACTCGTTTTAGATGTTCATTATTTATATGATACTATGATAGACGTGGATAACATTTGAACGAGAACGATGAAAGGATATTAATTTGTATTTATTTACATTGAGGGTTAGATTATTTTTGTCACGCCATTAAGAATGTGCCTACTTTCAAATTTAATTTCATGAAAAATGCCGTTTTTTCATCATTTTTTGGTCGTTTTTTCTATTGCATAGAGTTAATTTTAAGAAATTCGAAAAATGATCTAATTAAAGTACCAACCGCATCCTTTTTCTAGCCGGAAAAATAAGCTATTCGTGAAAATCGAGGCATTTTTTCGGGTAGGAAATGTGTCGTCTACATACATACAAAAAAAAAAAAAACAATACACACATCATTGTAAAACCAATAGAATTCTTTACTTCGCTTAAAATCTAAAATATTATACAACTAAGAAAATCAATTCCTATATATTTATGCATTATGCCATTATAAAATTTTTAGACCGTAAACCTAAAATTCATTTTTATTTTTATTTAGATACAATCATTAAAAGTTGCATAGATGATATTTTTAACGATCTGAGTAATAGTAATATTGGTATGTACGAAATATAATTAATTTTATAAATAATGTAGAAAATATTCAATAATATAGACAATAGACAAAATAAAAAACGGTATAATAATTATTTAGAATAGGAATGGTTTGTCACTTTAGTTATGATGATGACTGTTGAATAACATTTTGTTTCATAAAATTATATTTTAATATTACAACTAACTGATATAAATTTAAGTAGGTAATATAAAACGTTCAAATAATATACTCGTATAATATATTTCAACTGGCAAAATAATATCATAAAATATGACTGATTTAGCGATTGTGTCGATGTGTCTATACTCTATACAGTATTAAGTGGTATTACCACTTGTAGTAATACTATATAAATAAAGAAGTGGAAATTAATGGAAAATCTAATGATGTTAAAAAATGAAGATACTTATTGGGCCGCGATTCCCGTCGTTTGTATGTCATGCATGCCGTGTTTTGAATAAATGCCCTTGAATAATGAAATATTAAGCATATAATTTTTGAAAATGGTTCCTTCTAGTTTATTTTCATTTTGAAAAATTATTTGCTGACATTTCAATATTTAAAGATTTGTAAATAAAATATATAATTTATATTACCAGTAGGTATATTGAAATAATACATAACAGATAATTATTGTATATTTTATTTCTTGTCATAGAGAATTTAATATTATTTTAGAGCAGCTTGTTCTGCTGTATATTATATACGAGTAGTTGAAATTTAAAAAAAATAAGTTGTCTACTTATAATAAAAACTCTACAATTATTATGTTTAATTTTTAGACAATGATATACATTTTTGGTTTATCGATTTAATTATATTCATCAAAATATAAAACAAATAAATATAAATATTTAAAAAATTTTGTAAACTGATAAGTAGTCGTGAGAACTTCAATTATGTAACAATATTGACATTTTACTTTTTAATATTATATGTAGTTCGGCAGGCGCATATTATTTATTCAATTCTGTTTTAATAAATTGATTGCCAACAACAAAAATACACCTTAACGTGTAGTGGAAGCGAAGGTTTATTCTTTATAAATTTTATTTTTTATTTAGTTTTTACATTTTCTGTAATATGTTATGTATACACTTATTATCATATTTATTTTATTTTATTTTTAATTAAAAATATTCAGATACATTATGTTTACACGAATCTACAATGACTTTCTATAACTAAGAACTATTCCTACAATAATATATCCTTTATATTTTCTTATACATAATAACCACTAATTACGTATGTTATTTTTTTAAAAAAAATATTAAATTATAGGTACTTATTTAAAATCTTCTTATTTATTAAATAAATTGATTTAATTTTTGTTTTTGTTTTTATTTTATTTAGTCCAAAGTATTATGAGCATTCGTGCATATTGTGGACAAGAGATTAGCCATAAACCTTATATGTGTCATAAAATCTTATTAAAAACAGATGATGGTAATAGTAGTTCTGGTACTGGATCTGGATCTGGAATTGGATATTATGGAACTGGTGGTTTGAACGTCGATTTAAATGATTGAAAGCGGTTGACGATTGTAAATAATTTAGTTGTGTGTGCAGTGTGCATATCATGATCATATTATTATTTACGTCAAAGTCATTAGTATTAAATTAGCATGAAATTATTTATTATATTGCATTTTATTTTATAATAATCATTATAATATTATATACTTTTATTATTTATATTGTTTTATAGTACCGAAAGATATATTTTATAAAATTGATTTTTCAAGTAGCTATAGTTTTTGTTTAGGATATTATGGGTACTATATGGGATGTTTTATTCATTATTCGAAAATCACTACTACTAGGTACACCACTAAACTATCTGTGTACATCCGTGAGGCATTATTACCGATTTTAATATTATAAATTAAAACACATTTTTTTTCATGTATTCTGTACAATGAGAAATTATATTTTATTAAGAAAATACGTATTTCGGTAGCAACTTTATTATTTCAGAGAGTATGATGAAGATGACGATGAAGATGATGACGATCATATTTATAATATTAATAATAATAATAATAATAATAATAATAATAATAATAATATTCATGATGATGATGATGAAATAATAATCATACTATTCTTCGAAATATTTTGTTAATTTTATTAAATATTATTGTAAGATATTGAAATATAAGAAGAATCAATAAAATTTTAAATATTGAATTTCTTTTATTAAATTTTTACTTTAAACGCTTATAAATAAATTGATACCTGATTTTTTTCTATTATTTGGGAAATACATTAATCTAGATATATATAACCACAACATTTAAATCTTTTTTTTTAAATTTTATATAACATAATCGTAAATTTCTTTTGAAATAATAATCAGCAAATATATAAGTCCTATATTTTGTAGAAAAATTAACGTGATGATTCCAAAATTTTACCACATATATATAATAATAATACCTATGAGGATACCCAATGAAACTTTCAAGTTACTACTCACTAACTTCAAAACTACCCGAGTTATCGTCAAATAAAGAAATGGAATTCGGTGAAATATCAGTTTTCGTTAAAAATGTCGTTTTTTCGTCGTTTTTTCTACCGATTAGGGTCAATTTTAAGAAATTCAAAAAATGACCTTTATAAAGTACCAACTACATCTTTTTCTAATCGGAAACATATGCTATTCGTCATTATCAGAATATTATATCGGGTAGTAAAAGTGTTTTTAGATATAAAAAACAAAAAAATATATATCATTGTAAAATAAATATATTCTTCGCTTCGCTCAGAATCTAAAAAATGACACAAATCATTATAAAAGTAATAGATTTTTTTGCTTCACTCAGAATTTAAAATACAAATTTATATTATTATAGTTATATTCTTAATCATATAAAATAATATCGTAAAATATTACAGTAATAGAAAGATAGTTAATTTTTAACCAACATATAACCTACATATTATAATAATTAACCATAGAGAAATAATTGATTGCTTTAAAAAATACAAACAACTTCTGTTATTTAACAATCAATTAAATTAATGTCGATCGCAATAATCAATAAATATACAATATCCCCCAGTGTATTATAATAATAATCTCATATCATTTTTATTATCTTATATCTAATATTCAGTAAACTTTTTTGATAAACTAATACTAATATAAATAATAATGCAATTGATTTATATCACGAAATAATTTAAATTTGTAAAACCATATTTTCTTCATTAAAAACGTAATTAATACGTAATAATTAATTTGTGTATTCATGATGCCTAAAATCGAAAAACATCTTGGAAAAACGTAATTATTTCTGTTTGGTATGGAATAAATATAAATCGTAGAGACTGACTTTTACCTGTGTGACGTGTACTGTGTGATAATATTATGTTATTCGTAAAAATCAGATCATTATTTCGGGTAGTAAAAGTGTATTCAGAAAATCAGAGTAAAAAAGATGAGCTGATACTTCTGTCGCATGGGATACAGGTGTGCAAATCATAGCGTTTAATTTTAATTAGAATTTGAATGAAATGATAAACCATATTGCATTAGAAAAAACGATTCTGAGCGAAGTTCAGTCAGATTATAATTTTCGTTTGAACTAAAAATATCAACTTAAAACAGCTATAAAAAAAAATTGAGATTAGGGATTTTTCTAATATTTTAGTATGATGTTAAGTAATGTGAAAGTATATTTCAGTAAAATTTTCATACCCTAATACCAAAAATTGCCAATTTTATCAAATATTATATACGTAAAAACGAGAATTTTACGAAATATTCAATGTCCAATATTTTGTAGAAAAATGAACGTAACGGTTCCAAAATTTTACTATATATATATATAGTAGCAATGTGAACACCCAAAAAAATTTTCAAGTCTCTATCTTAAAAATTGCCTGAGTAATCGTAACATATAGAAATAGAATTCGTCAAAATTTCATTTTTCGTGAAAAATGCCGTTTTTTTCGTCATTTTTTCAAAGTTTTTTCTACCGCTTATAGTCAATTTTGAGAAATTCGAAAAATGACCTAAATAAAGTACCATCTACATACAACATCCACTTTTACATCTGAAACTCGCTATTCGTGAAAATCTAAGCATTATTTAGGGTAGTAAAAGTGTTTTCAGAATATTTACTTATACTTGTGGAATCTAAGATTTTCGTTTTATTAAAAATATCAACTTAAAACAGCTATAAAAAAAAATTGAGACTTGGGATTTTTTTAATATTTTAGTATGGTGTTAATTAATATGTGCGTATACTTCAATAAAATTTTCAGACCCTAATACCAAAAATTGTCATTTTTTTCAAATATTATATACGTAAAAATGAGAATGTTACGAAATATTAAAGTCCTATATTTTGTAGAAAAATTAACCAAACGGTTCCAAAATTTTACCATATATATAGAGTAGCTATGTGAACACCCAAAAAAAAAAATTCAGGTCTCTATCTTAAAAATTGCCTGAGTTATCGTGAAATATAGAAATCGAATTCGTCGAAATTTCATTTTTCGCGAAAAATGCAGTTTTTTCGTCATTTTTTCGCCGTTTTTTCTACTGCATAGCGTCAATTTTGAGAAATTCAAAAAATGACCTAAGTAAAGTACCAAGTACGTCCACTTTGCTACCCAAAACATACCCTATTCGTGAAAATCGGAGCATTATTTCGGGTAGTATTTTTGTACACAGACATAAAAAAAAAATTCAGGTCTCTATCTTAAAAGTTGCCTGAGGTATGGTGAAATATAAAAATTGAATTCGTCAAAATTTCATTTTTCGTGAAAAATGCCGTTTTTTCGTGATTTTTTAGTCGTTTTTTCTATTGCATAGAGTTAATTTTAAGAAATTCGAAAAATGATCTAATTAAAGTACCAACCGCATCCTTTTTGAAAAATAAGCTATTCGTGAAAATCGGGGCATTCTTTCGGTTAGGAAATGTGTCGTCTACATACATAAAAAAAAAAAAAAAATACACACATCATTGTATAATCAATACTTTCTTCGCTTCGCTCAGAATCTAAAAAAAGACACACATCATTGTAAAACCAATACATTCTTCGCTTCCCTCAGAATCTAAAATTAAAAACTACATATATCATCTATATTTTTGGCGCCCCTAAAATTTTCAGTATCTCTGGCGCCCTAGGGCATTTACCCCTTTTGCCCCCCCTTAGCACGGCTATGGTTGCCGTATGGTGTTAGCGGCACTGTTCCTCAGTCATAACGTTTATTTATAATTTGTTATTTACGTCTACGCAATACACATCACTTAATCACCAATGGTATTATTACACGTAAGTAAACAATATTTATATATAATTATTGGTATTACTACACATAATAGAAAAATGTTTATTGATATAATTCAATAAATAATAAATATAAAATAGAATTTTATAACAAACACAATTTTTATTCTTCAGTAAAACTTTAAACTGTTAAAAAAATGAAGTCTATTAATACAAGATTTTTATCATTCACTCGTTTTATTATTTTATGCAACGTCGTTTATGAAGGTATTTCATTATTTATTATATTGTATATCTTTATTTAATTATATCGTTCCCATCACACGGGTACAGAATGTTTTGTGACAAAAAAAAATGTTTTTGTATTCAACTAGGTACCGAACAATGTTAATGTTAATTTTTCGAAAAAAAAAATATTATATTTATTTATGGTAAAAATTTTTAATATAATAAATATTATATAATATATTATACTATTACGGTATATTTATTATTTTCATGTTAATATTAACAAAAAAAACTTTAAAACAATAATATATTTAATATAATTGAAGGGCTCCCCGGCATGCAACAACTAGACAAGTCCATTCTTTTCACAAAATCACTTCTTGATGTATTCTTATAAAACTATTTTTTCTTTACATTTCTATGCATGATTGAGACAATTCCGGTTATTATTTACAAAGATATTGTGTAAATGGACTTGTCTGGTTTATGTTATTATGAACTGGTTTTTGCCCAAAATTGAAGAGCTCCGTGCAACATCAATAAGACAAGTCAATTTTTTTCACAAAATCACTTTTTGATTATTTATGATGACAATTAGCATGTAAATATGTGCCTCAAGAGTACCATTGAAAATGAAATATAATTATTAAATATTATAATAATTATTAATAAAATATATTATTTAAATAATGCAATAGTCAAATGACTACTTATATAATAGAAAAACTTAACAAAACATTATATTCATAGGTAATATAAAACACAAATGACTCATTGTAATAGGTGACACTTATTTCTATAATATTTGTATTAAATATTTTTCTCTATTTTAATGAGTTATTTGTATTTTATATTATTTATAATATGTTTTGTTAAGTTTTTTCTATTACCTATATACCTAAATGGCCATTTTTATATTATACTTATTTATACTAATTATATAATATATTTTATTAAATTTTCTTTATTAAAAAAAGTTAAAAAAAATATTTATTTTGTCTTTTTTAATTTGGTTTGTTTTTATTATTTCTTACATTAAAATGTTCTTAGCTTTGATTATTATTAATTCTTATTCATGAAATAATCATTTTAAATTAAATGTTTAGGTACATATTAATACGAGTATATCCTTCTAATACTAGTATTTATATTAGTATATTAATACATATATATATATATATATATATATATATATATGCTAACTCTACTAGAAATAATTAATAAAATAAGTTATTTTTATCAAAATTATTAACAATATTTTAAATCATATTTATATAAAGCAATTTCTTATAATGTAAGAGAAATATGTAGGTATATTAGTTTATTCTAGAATTTGAAAAACAATTAAGTGTTAGTCCATATATTCCAAACTTTAATACAAATTATTAAAGATAAAAATGTATCTAATATACAAATAAACTTCACTCGTCTATTTGTCAATATATATAATGTATAGGATTATATTCGTCATTTGAACATTCAAACATTTCAACAAATTTTAAAATAAAATAGTTTTAAATGATAACGTATTAAATTTATATTACTTCTTAACGTAGTGTTTTAATAAATAATAGAAAATATGCGTTCATAGATTATATAATATAATATTGTTTTTAATATAAGAGGGGAACTGGGGAACATAAC
The DNA here is from genome assembly GCA_021307375.1 of Tetraneura akinire. NCBI lineage: Eukaryota > Metazoa > Arthropoda > Insecta > Hemiptera > Aphididae > Tetraneura > Tetraneura akinire. The sequence continues at coordinate 9,950,680 of JAIUCT010000017.1, read as the reverse complement.
CATACGACGGTGCTATACTCCACTCGCCCGGCTAATGAGGAACTAACATGTGTGGCGGATTCAGACATACTATATGGTGATGGGAACATAACCATACGGCGGATCGGTTTTGCGCCGCCACTCGGGCAGCTTATGGGAAATTTTCAAATTTACATTTGTGGTGGATCCTGAGCTAACATTTTATACCTACTTATTATGTTATTAAATCTAATTTTTCATTTATTTTTAAATAATTCTAGTTTTGGGTGCTGGCAATGAAACAAAGGGTAAACGCAGAGCTTCTGACACTGAGATTATAGGTTATTGTATAAATATTATATACCTACCTACTAATTTTATATTATACTGGTTGATATTAATGTTATTTTTTACGTACCTACTTATTCTTATTATTATGTTATAAAATTCACTTTTATTTTATTTTTAAATAATTCTAGATAACAGTGTTAGTAGTAAACCAAACGAGCATGAAAAAGTAATGTGTATAGGTAAAATAATATAATATTAGTTCACATTTTATTCATTATTAAATTTTGATTATTGTAAAAGACGTATGTGAAATAAAATAGGTGTTATATACTAAAAATATTATATTACGTTAGTTCAAAGGAGAATTTATCATTTGTTTATTAAAGTTTAAATTCTTAATCAATAATTATTTGTTTATAGTAATTTCAAAAGTATAAATTTTTAATAATCATTAATTGTTGTTTATATCGTTATTGTGATTACTAATTACAAAACATCAACAACGACGATAGGCGACGAATTAATTATCTGATCTATCTTCCACGTTCGGTAATCGTTTGTGAATTATTATGATCGTTGATTTATTACGTTCATTTTTTCTTAACAACGTTTTGTATATATTTTATAATATATTTTGTATTATTCTTTTATCTCAGCTTACTGGACCATTGCTGTCTTCAACAGGTCTCCAATCTCCCTCTATTGTAAGTCAATTCATATGTTATATTCTGGTCTATGGCTTTCAAATTCTTAGCAACTACATCGATTCACCGGGTCCTGGTTTTCTAGGTTTTCCTAGGGGTCTATTTTGTTCATTTTTTTCATGATTACTTTTTTATTAGTGGATCATCCGCTCTCTAAGTGTAAACCATTCTAGTCTTTTATTTCTGATACGAGTATAAGTTAGAATGTTTGATTTTTTGTATAATTTTTGTAGCTCTTCATTTTTTTTTCTGTCAAACGTATTTGTTTCTCAGTTAAATTATGGTTCAAATAATATATTCCGGAGTACTTTTTTTTCAAATATGATTAACTTTCTTTCATCGCCTTTTGCAAATGGCCATGTTTCACTCGCGTACGTCAATATAGGTAGCAAATAGCTGTGATATAGGCGTATAGATGACGTCCATGTTAATAATTTTGATTTTAGGATCTTAATTATAATATAGTTACACCTCTTCAACTCATGATTCATTCATTTATCTCTTTATGCATATTATTCTTGTTATTGACGTTTACTCCCAAATACTTGAAGTTTATCACAGTTGTCCACTGCTTCGAATTTCCAATTGTTTACTAATAGGACGTTTTTGTTTAGATTGGCCCTTGACATTACCATGTATTTCGTTTTATTTTAATTTACATATTACCTCATGGACATGCTTGCTATGTAAGTAGACTTTTGGTTGTCTGGGAAATTTTCTCCCTAGTCTTTCCCATTACTACAATATCATTGGAATAATCCAACATCACTGTTTTTCCACTTTTTTTTCATTTGCCGTTGCTCATGTCTTACTATTTTTTCAAGAGCTAGGTTGAAAAATGTAGGAGATAGTGCGCCACTCTGCGCAAGCAGGTATTTACTTCAAATGTCTCCCAGCCATTCTTCAAAATCGTATTTTGCAAATCGTTTTCTAACTACAAATTTTTATTAGATTCACATACTTCCCCTGTACTTCAAGTATTATCAAACCCTTCCATAACTCACTCCTGTTATTACTATCATATGACTGTTTATAATCTATAAATACTAAATGCAGGTCTACACCAAATTCATAATACCTTTTCATAACTTGTCTTAATAGAAAATATATCATCTGTGGTTGCCTTGCCATTTTAAAATTCACATTGATAACTTCCGATAATATCACTGGCATATGTATTTATTTTTTTTAATATTATTATTGTTAGGACTTTATATCCAAAGTCCAGTAGGGAAATACCTCTATATTTTTATGCTTCTGTTGTTTTTTTTTTTAATTATAGGACATATAATAGCAGTGTTCCATTCGTCTAGTATCGATCTAATCAGTTCTGTTAGTTTTCTCCTTAACGCTGTTCCACCTTTCTTTAACAGTTATTCTACTACGCCATCTTTGTCTGGTGCTTTACTATTTTTAATACCGTCCACTGCCCAATCAATTTCCTCGTAAGAGGGTTACTTAATCTACTAGTTATCCATTAACTATTTGTTTTTATATGGCTTTGATGTTACCAGATATATTGAAGAAAGTCTTTGTATTTTACCTGTTAATATCTAATTTTTCGATCACATCTTTTCAAATTAACGATTTTCTCTTTTTAAATTCTTGTATATTATACGCACTATTTATATTAGAATTACCTATAGTTAGATTTTCAAAAATAAAAAGTATTTATTTATTATTTTACAATTTTAAAATGAGTAGTTACAAAAAAAAAATATTCTTTTTATTTGTGTATGATTATTGAACAATACCTAGGTACTTATAATTTCATTATTATTCCATATATTATTTAGAGAAATTTTAGAAGAAAAAATATTGCTGATAATATTTTAATCAACCTATTATTTCTTTTAATGAGCGGTTTTCAATTTTATTCGTGAATGTTGAAAAATTATTTTACACCTATAAAATTTTTAATTCAGTGTGAACAACTGTAACAACAGCAATTATTTATAATTATTTAATAAAATTTAATTACTTTATAATATCGTGTGGAATCAGATTTTAGAAAAAAAATAGTCATAAATTCTGCAATATAAAAAGATAATAGTAGATTATAGATTAGTCTAAAGATTAATCATAATTACTCATAATTCTATAATTCTTATGTTGGACTACAAAAAAAAATTAAATTATTTTTACATGAATTAAATTAAATTGTGTTGTACAATAATTGTATTCAATACGTATACGTGATTATATTGATAAGAGGCAAGTGGATTATTAAATTACGTGTTAAATTAATAAATTGCATTAAATATTAATAATGACTTAGAAATATTATATTATATCAATAAACAGTAGGTTATTGTCGTATTTATTTTATATAGTTGATGACTATAGAGTATAGGTTTTACATATTAATACATCGTCTTATATAATATGGTTCTGGATAGAGAGTTTGACGATTGCATTGGGCGGTAAGTATTAAAAATTTTCCACCTTTTTGTTATGTTCTAATTTCTAACAATATATTAGGTATACCTGTACATTTATACAAGTATTAATTTTACTTGATAAGTTTAATAATTATTATATGATATATTAAATTAGTCAAGATGGAAATATATATAATAGACATATATATAAATATCCATCATGGAGTTAATAATCAATAATCAGTTAAAAAAATACATATTATTCAAATCTAAATTATTTTTAATATTACATTTACCATTTCTTACCAATATACGTATACAATTTTTTTTTATAGTTTTTTAATGTAAAAAAATGAGCTGATACTGCTGTGGTATAAATACTAATTTAAAGAGGATATTATTGAATTTTGATTAAAATTTGAATGATTTTGAATAATATTGTAGAACTAGGGTGTTAAGTCGAAAATGTTATGAGAAAAAAATCAGATGGGATTCTAACCCCCTATAGTTCGGAGACCGTTATGGTCATCAGATCACCTTTACTGATTTGTGTGTGCCAATACTAATCAATACTATGTCAATAAAAAATGTATTTGTTAGATTTTTATAACTTTGAGTTTTATAATATACAAGTATTAAGCTTTTATTTATACAAATTCACAATTAATCAAAATTAATAAAATATGTTCGTAAAAATGTTGTTAATCATAAACCATAAACGTGTGATTTAGTAGTCTATTATAATCAGTTTTGGTCAGCTATTATTGTTTTTAGTTGTCTGATGTTTATCCGGGTTGTTGTCTTTTCATTACTATCTTTTATAATATAATCTATCTGTTTTTTATTTTAAAACCTAGTCTCTTATAATTTTGATATAAATGTGTTATGTTAATGTTATTTGTTAAAATATAATTAAGTTCTTACTACAACACTTATTATTTACAGACATAACAACAATAAAACAATTAGTTGTTATACACTCGTTCCTCTTCATTTTTATACTCCTTGTTCTTTCTCTAATTATAAAAATTATTTCTTAAAAATGTTTAATAAAAAATTTAAAATTTAATATTAACTTATGTCTTTACTTATATATATTATCTTGTTATTTTTTTACTTATCCATTTATTTATATAAAAATAAAATAAAATAAAATATAAGGATTATACATATTTCTGTATTTAGAATTTGCATCGTACGATATTCTTATAAATCTAGCCTTAAGAAATAAGAAAACAATTAAATATTAAAATTTTTGTGCATAATTTTATATATAATTGAAATAATATAATATCGTAGTCGATAGTCTATAATTCTATGAACTACATCCGTTCGTTATTAATAATATATTTTTTATAATATTGAGGGTTCATAAATTCACAATACGTATCTACATTATGACGTGAAATAAAGAAAAACACAATAATTGTAATATCAATATTTCCCTCGCTTCGTTTAGAATCTAAAAAAATGTATAATATGTAATAGTGTAATTTTTAAATTAAAAGAATTTAAAAACCTAACCTAACTTTTGTTATTTAATACGAGTATATTAGAATTTCATTTCATTTTCATTATTAGGTAAAGATAATTTTGCAAGTATTATATATTCTTTATTGTATAAACCATGTAAGTATAATTTTGTATAACTTTTTTTTGCATATTAATATGGTAATAAATTAATAATAGTATGTGCAACGATTACTAATATTTATTTTATTCAGATGATTGCAAATATCATCTTCAAAAACTCAACCGAATTGAATCATGATTATGTATACCTTATCTCTTGTTATTAACTTAAGGGGATTTTACAGGATTCAAACATATTTGATTTATTCAATATATTTTTCCTATAAAAATTATACTATCACTCTGCAGGGGTTTAGTATTTACGAGTACTTAATCTATTGTTATAAGCTGTAGCAGTATTTGACAGGATTCAGCAGGATTCACACATACAGTGGTGGCGTTTACTTTACATCTAAAAATATTTGGGCAGTCCCCATTTTTTTGGAAATAGTAGGTAGATAATGAGAAGTTTTAGCCCAAAATATATCATATGAATTACAATTTTTTATATCTTGGTCTTTATATAATTAATATAATATTATCTTTTTATTTAGTCTTTTTATATTTTTTTTTTTTAGAACACATAATTTGTGATACGTTACAAACATTAATATTATCATATATTTATGTATAAATCATCTAATATATAAAAAATTTCGTGTCCCAATAGGAAATGTATGTCAACAAACTCCTCCGAAACGGCTTGACCGATTTTCATGAAATTTCGTATATATATTCTGTAGGTCTGATAGAGTGATGTAAACTATTTTTCATACCCTACGAGTAAATGGAGGCTCTCCATAAATATTTTTTAATATTTAATGTGTAAATTGTATACATTTAAAGGCGCGGCCCTCGACCTTCAAGCTACATTCAACCTGTTAATAAAATTGGCAATTTTTGGCATGAAGGTTTGAAAATTGTATTCAAGTATATGTGCATATCACTAAACATCATTTCAATATATTAGAATCCCTAGTCTTAATTTTTTTTTTATAACTGTTTAAATTTGATATTTTTAGTTAATCGGCGAAAATATGAAAAAAATGACTATAAAACGGCATTATCTGAATGAATTTCGCTCACATTCGTCATTTCGAATGCAATGGTTTATCATTTCATTCAAATTCTAATTAAAATTAAACACTTGATGTGCACACCTGTATCCTGATGCAGAAGTATCAGCTCTTCTTTTTTTCTTATACAGTTGCACCTTGCACTGTATATATAGGTACTATTATTAATTAAACCCAAAACGCGAGGCCCTTCGTAGCCCTTCGTTGCCTCAGATGCAAGTGCCTTGTTTTCCTAACCACGGGACGGCACTATCTGTAGAAAGTTTTGGCTTCTTCATTCAGAAGTGGATAGAAATATGTGAAACATAATTTTGGGCATTAATGATGGAACGAAAAATTTTAATTTGTGTAATTTGTATTTTGTTGAGATTTGATTTCATGGCATTACCTACTCCAAAGTTGGAATTCATATGTCTATTTTGGTTTAATTATGGATTTGTAAATAAGTGATTTGATATTTAGTTTAGTATGTAGTTAATAAAGTTTTAAGCGTCTCGGGCGTTTAGGGTGTTTTATTCCTTTACTTTAAGAGCACAAATGAGGCGCCGATCAATGGTTAGCCCTTGGTACTTTACCGTTTGTTGTTTTCGTATAAATATTCTATGATTATTACATATTTAAGTATGATATTTACTTATAAATTATGGTATAATAATTTTTCTATATTATTATCTCTATTATACATTATCATAACATATTTAATACGGAAGAATTAATATATAAACATATACCTAAATTATTTTTTTATAATGAAATTAAATTTCTGTTAAGGTATAATATTTTGTATTTTATTCGTTCACTATAGATCCAATAAATTATAATGGTAACTAGTAGTTACGTTTTTTTTTATATTATGTTCTAAGGAAAAATTTAAAAATTTAACATATTTTGATTAGTATAGGAAAGAAGATTTTAAATAAATATGATATAAATGTTTAATGTATTTTACTATTTGTAGAATAACAATAGGTAATTAATGACAAATATAATCTTATGACTAGCAAATTATATCAATATTTTGTGTCCCCATAGTAGTGGTTCAAATATAATTTACTATTATTATTATTATTATTATTATTATTATTATTATTATTATTATTATTATTATTATTATTATTATTATTAATATTAATATTATTATTATTATTATAATCATTATTATAGTTGCGAAATCATATGGAATGTTTAAGACTACTAATTCAAGTAATTTCATTGTTAATGCATGTACATTTTTTTTCCAAAATTAAAATTTTATATAACTCCAAAATTTCATTAAATACCTATTATAAAATTTGCTTTGAAATTGAATAACTATTTTATTTTGTATATTCTATCATAAATTTTAGTGTATTTTGAATTAATTATCTATATCTATTTCACAATATTTTCGCTGAATACAAATAAAAAGAATAATATTTTATCTATAATGAAATGAAAAAAACCCAAATGAAATAGCTACTATTACTATCAAATTCTTTATCAAAGAAAATGCAAAAGAACAAGGGAGGGATACAGGTGAATTTTTATTACAATTTGAATGAAATAATAAATCGTTATATTCGAAATATACTTTAAAACACTTCAAAAAAAAAAAAAAAAAAAAAAAAACCATAAATGTAATAATCACATTTAACTGGATCTGAGTTAGGTAAAATATATTTGAGCATCAGTACATTTTTTCAAAATGTTTACGAAGTTATTTATTTAATATTATTGTGAAATGTTGAAATATAAGAAAAAGAGTTCATTTAAAACTTTTAATATTGGTTTTACTCAAAATTCAACTTATAGCGTCCATAAAAAAAATAAAAAATAATAAATTTTTAATATTATTCTAAAGTGGTATTTGGGAAACACGATAACAAATATTATGTAGTTATGCTTCCATAAAAGTTTCAAATTGTTTCAAAATTGTATAACATTATTGTAAAATATTTAAATATAAAAATAAGAATAAGTATCCATAACATTTACTGATTTCATAACTGAATTTTTTCGTCGTTTCTTCTGTCGCATGGGGTCAATTTGAGAAATTCGAAAAATGATATAAATGAAGTACAAACTAAATCTAATTTGCAATCGGAAACATAAATTGTAGGTGAAAATCGAAGCATTATTTCGGGTAATAAAAAATAAAAATAAAAACATAAATAAAAAAGACACACATCATTATAAAACCAAAACATTCTTCGTTCAGCTCAGAATTTATAATTATTCGTAGAATTTTCTGAAAATAATTTAGCATATTATTACAATGGTATAAAAAACTATTGTATGAATATACTTTTATTTTTTTTATTTTAATTTATAACAATTCTGTAAACAACCCATAATAAATTTAAAAAAAATTATTTTTATATTTTATATCAAAAATAATTGCGTAAATTCAAGATATATTTTTTAATGTATAATACTTATAATTTGACCATTTCCAGAAGTCACACTTCTGAAAAAATTACTATGGTTCAAAAGTTATTTTCGGATGTCACACTAGTTTAAGAAAAATAAATAATTCGTTTAGAAAATTAGGTTATAATTTTTTTGTCAATGTTTATTTAAGTTACCTACTGTTTATTTATTTCCGGATGAAATTATAATTCAAAGCACAATCATTAATCATTATACATAATTAGTTTGCATATTAGTAAACCGAAGTACATCTTCGTTAATAAAAATTGAAAGAGTCATTTTAAAACTGTAACTTGCGTTATGTGTCAAGATTACCTTATAATAAATTAAACTAAAATATAGATTATAATTATTTTTTATTATTTTTTAGACTTAGCAGGATATGTACTTCATATTCAAGATAAAATTACAGGTTAGTTTTATTATTTAAAATTTATTAATTTTAATATAATATACATATTGTAACATTAAATTATCGTGTCGCGTTTGTCCCCCTTAATAACATTTAATCTTTTATGTATTTTTAATTTTGCATTATGTATTTATTTGTGTATGAATAAGTCATAATGTTCATTTTTTATTTCTTTATTTCATCTAATTATACGTAATTGAAATCAAAATACAAAAACACGGGATAGAATCGAGAAATTCTATTTAAGCGGAGATATAGGAGATTGTATTATAATATTATAATTTTAATTTAAAGGCTATTAACGCTATTATACGATATATGATTATAAATTAGTGATTAAAAGTTGACATATTTAATAAAGTGTGCACATTAAGATTTTAAGCGAAGCGAAAAATGTATTGGTTTTAAAGAGATATAATGTGTATATTTTATGTATGAAAACACTTTTTTGACCTTAAATAATGTTCATTAAATTGACATTAAATAATATTTACGAATAGTATGTTTCTGGTAGGAAAGTCTATGAAGTACTTTAGTAGGTAATTTTGAATTTCTCATAATTATCTCTATGCGATAGGAAAAATGATGAATAAATGGAATTTTCCAGAAACAAAAATTTGACGAATTTCGATTACAATATGATAAATTGATAACTCTTAGGAAATCTTGAATTAAGTGACTTGAAAATTTTATTGGATATTAACATAGGTACTATTTATATAATATATATAAATATAATATTATAAAATTTTGGAAACATTATGGTTCTTTTTCTACAAAATATAGAGCTATGAATATTTCCTAAAATTCTCATTTTTATCTATATACTGTTTTATAAAAATGGTAATTTCGATTTTTAAGGTCTGAAAATTTTACTTATATTTATATTTACATATTACTATTGATTATATATTATAGTATTTATAATCAATGACATTATTTAACATATTAAAAAAAATTAGAAAAATTCCAAGCCTCAATTTCTTTTATAACTGTTTAACGTTGATATTTTTAGTGTAATAGAAAATCTTTGAATTTATAATATAAGTATTGTTCTTTTCATTTCTCAATATTTTTATAATGGTGATTAATAAAAATAAAAATTATAAAAGTCTCCAGTATCATTTTTTTGTTTTGTTTATAGATGTTTCATGTTGAAATTTCAGTAAAATCGTTATTTAAAGTATTTATATGGATTCCTTTTATATATTAAGAGGATGTAAAAACATTTCATTGGAATATAACTGGTATAGCATCTTTTTGCATCTTCTTAAACAAAATGTAATATGAAATATTGAAATATGTATTCACTATTCAAGAGGCTTTTTGATAAGAAATGGCATACATTTTCCAGGATTCAATGTTTGATATTTCTGTTATGGAAGTTACCTATCAGTTTGTATTATATATCTATGGGTACATTTGTACTAAAACAATTATTGAAAATCTTTTTACCATGGAGAAAGTGTATGAAAATGTGAAACGGTCAGGGATAGTTCAAGCGATAATTATCTGTAAATTCACCATATTTCCATTGATTAGTTATGGTAAATAATATTCAGAGGGTAAGGTATTCATGTAATATCTGGGGAAACATTAGATAAATATCGACGTATTTTAACGTTTCAGCGACAACTTTAAAATATGGTGCAAAAAAATTTGCAGTATTATCACATGTGATGAGTCGGATATATCATTGATTGATTGAGACATTTTAAACGAATTTAAAAGATTAGCAGGAATAAATTTCCCTATAAATATATTATTTAAATTTTATAATAATTTAAATAAATGTTATTTATTTGAATATAAAAAGTTATTATTTTTTTTATCGTGTAGGATAGAAATATTTAAAATATTAAAATGTATAGAACTATTTATTTATATTATTGCATAATATGTAATAACACTTTAAAAATGTATTTAATAAAAAGTGTTGTGGTCTGTAACGATAATTTCTTTTTAGTTCGAAATTCGAAAAATGACCTAAATAAAGTACCAACTACATCCACTTTGCTACCGGAAACATACCCTATTCGTGAAAATCGGAGCATTATTTCGAGTAGTATTTTTGTACACAGACATAAAAAAAAAAAAAAAAATCACACATCATTGTAAAACCAATACATTCTTCGCTTTGATCAGAATCTAAAATTGTATATCCTAATTTTCCGTCCGCTATATATTATATATAATAGTTTCACAGTAATTATTTCTAAGAAGATTTATATTATTGAGTGACTTTATAATAAATATTCATAATATTTATATTAAAATAATGTTACTTAAAGAATAAAATAAATAAAAATTAGTACAACAAATATTTAATTATTTTTTTTTAGCTCAGGATATTATAAACTATATAGATTCGAATACACCTTATAGTAAGAAAAATATATTTGATTCAACACAAATAATGAAACTAGAAACAAAAAATTTATATAATAAAATCGGTGTTTCCGAAATGCATGCCAAACCATTATTTAGGTTGAATTGCGTGCAAGAGTATCTCGTGACAGAACCGAATTGCATAAACAGTTTTTTCGCAATGAAGCCAATTAGACATGTGATTTTTTAAATTTATTATTTATTGAGTTATTGATAATTAATAATTTTATGGAAATTTGTATTATTATTTTATTTAAAATTCAATTAAAACATCAATACAATAGACAATACTAGCTACAATCTATTCTAATCTAGTCCCATTCCACGGAGAAACCCCGTAATATTACAATAGGTATATCGAATTTATAATTATAGTATTATTATAAACAAAAATAATCGGTCGCCTATTCAAATTTTAATACGTGCAATTCAAAATGACTCGAAAAATATTCGCACGCAATTCAGTCCTATTTTGAAAAATAAGCGCACGCAATTCGGACATGTTTTGAAGGATACGCGCACGCAATTCGGTTCACAATTAACATTGCTCTTCTTTTTGGCACGCAATTCAGATGCAGCCAATAAAATATTTTCTCAATCATCTTACTAATTAGGGAGGAAAATGTTAAGTAGGACGCTACACCACCTATTTTCTAATGTAAAAACATGTTCGTGAAAAATGGTAAAAAGTATACTTTAACATAATTTTAGAGATAAAATCTCCATTATAAAAAATATAGAGGATAATATTTCCGAGAAATCCTTATATACCTTTTTAAAAAAATTTATCTAACAAATAGTTATAGAAATTTAAAAATGTTTAAATAATGTATTTTTGCTCTCATCATATCTATGTTTGTATTACAATGTAATGGAAAACGCCTATGTGTTTCCCTCAGAAATTTTGCCTGTTTTTTTTTTATTAATACTAGTCTATTTTACTTTAAAATTATTTAAAACGGTACTTTTTCTGTTTTGGGTTAACAAGTTTTTTGTCGCTTTTGTCATCCATAATATGCTGCCAAAGTACCAAATATAATTAAATTTAATAAAAATTATCTCCTTCCTCCATAATATATAATATGAAATATAATATGCAAACATACCTTTTAAAAGTTAATTTGCCACTAAATCATCGTATAACACGTTATAAATTATTATAAAACGTAAAATTGACCGTTGTCTGTGGTCTGTTGACGACTGACTAACGATTAACGACGAGTTTACAACATTTACGTCAATTTATCGTACAGAAATAGTTGTTAATGCGAATTGTAGGTACTCCAGTGCATGCGCCACCATAAATGTATCGAAAAACATTCTTTGATTTATTGCTTGCGTTCTCATTTCGATGTGGCGTTCTCTTAAATACTTACGAAATCTATATTATATGATCATTAACTGTAGCGTACGTTACTAAATAATTTTATTGTTATTATTTAAGACGACCTTGGTAAGCAGTTTTTAATTTATATAATTATTATACTCGTATGTATAATTTTTGACCAATTGAATAGACTTTAATTATTTCTTTTACTCTTTTAGATACATTAAGTGGTTAACAAGATTTTAAATGTATTCTTCTTAAATGTGAAAATAATAATTTGAGTAAATTAAATAATTTTTTTAGATCTTATGAAAAAACACCTAAAAGTGACTTGTAAGTAAATATTTAATTTTTTATATAAAAAAATAATTTAAAATTACCTAACTAGGTACCTACTCACTTCTTATTTGGCTTTATCTACTCAACTTAAGTTTTCCCCAGGCAACATTTTTGGTCTCTTAACTGTTGGTTTTTAAGACAGTACTGTTTTTATTACTTTATCGTCACTTCCATGCATAGTGTGCCAAATCCATTAGATTCTCTGGCCTCTTATTTAATTTAATTGGAGTCATTCCTGTTTCTTTAATTAGTTATTTGTTAAACTTTCTCCTCCATATACACTGGTATGAATGTATAATGGTATACAGTGTTTCCATCTAATTTAGGTCCACATATCATACTTTTTATCTTGTTTTCGAAGGTGGTAAATCTTCATTCTATTACGCTTGTATTCGTCCATATTTCGCATCCAAATACAATACAGCTCTCAATATCATTGTATAGAGCCTAATTTTCATTCTCTTTGACAACATTTTAAATTTGATAAATATTAATAATGCAAATCATTGGCGTATACAAGGGGGGTGTTTGGATGTTATGACACCCCCCTTCGACCGTAAAATATATTATTGTATAGGTATACCTTTATTAATTTTTTTAATTTTAACTCGTCAAATTATTTTTATATTAATATTCTCATTTGTAAATAATTTAGTGCAATAAATTAATAACCTTTTTATACACCACAAAACTATTATAGCTGGCTTTTATTTTCTTATTTCTAATAACAAATTAACAATTATAATAACAAGTAATCAAAGATTTAAGTAAATTTGATTCAAATGATATTGAAACAGATATGAAGTAGGTAACGGTATACACGTTTATAAAAACTTTGTGTACCTAGAACCTACAAGGTGTTCTTGACGCACTGGAAAAGTGCAATAAAGACCTTTTACCAAATGTATTTAAACTCCTTCAATATTTGCAAAGTTATACCTGTTATATCATGTGAATCTGAAAAAAGTTTTTCTACATTAAAACGAATAATAATAATATACCTTAAAAATACTATTGGTTAGTTAAGACTTAATGGATTCGTCCATAAGTCGAACTGTCGAAGTAATACAGTTGGAGATGTAATACAAAAATAATTGTCATTGAATAAAATACAACACATTGATTTTATTTTATAATCTATTATTTTTATTATTATCCATTTTATATTTATAGGTATAAATAATATTTAAACATATATTAATTAGGTATTTGAAATAAAAGTCATAGTTTATTCATATTAATGTTTATAATTGACACCCCCCTTAAGGAAATCCTAGCTACGCAACTGATTCAAAGGACGTCCTCCCTACTATTATTATTCCTATTTCAATCTCTATTGACCAGTCATTTTTGGTCTTTATACATACACAAGGTATTTAAACTCATTAATTTTTTCATATATTCAGTTATCAACTAGGTAAATCGTACATACAAAGAGATAGTAATTTAAAACTCTGTAATCATAATATCAACAAATTATATACCCCCATATATTATATGCTAATTACTCGTATAACGTATTTAAAATAAAAAAAAAAAAAAAAAAATGAAGAATTCGTCATCTAACCTAACCACTGGGTAAGATGTCATTTAGTTGGGGTAAGATGGCGATAATAATAATAAAAAAAAAATGTAGAATTGGATGATTCTATACTAAAATAGAAAAATAAAACAATTTTATCACTGAATTGAAAAAATATTAACATCAAAAAAAAAAAAAAAAAATACTAAAAATACTTTTTAAAAAAAAAAAAACTAAAATATAACAATCCTATTAAAATAGCGACTTCTACGATGATTAAACAATTTATTATATCAACGGGTAAGTACTTTATATATAAGATTTTAGGTTAGATATACTAATTTACTATAGCTATCTAAAAGAATATCAAAAAAAATTTTGTGGTTTAATATTAAGTAACTAAACAATTTAATATAAATTTTTCTGATAATATCTCTATCCAATTATTAAAACTAATGATTATGAATAATGGACCATTTTTTAACTTTCATTATTAGATATATCTTTTACATTTAACAAAATTGTTGAGAAAAAATTTTACATATTTTCTTATAATATAAAGTGTAAAAGTCAATTCATAAATCACTTAGGGTAATATTTTACTTTATTCTGTAATATGATTTAAAATAATTTTAATTTTAGATTTTACTTTTGGTAAGTTCCTATCATTATTTTAAGAATCAATTTGTTATTGAATATAATAAAACTGTAAATAATTATTATTCTTACACTATGATACAAAAATATTTTTTAGAATCTAAAATGATTTAGATTTGTCATGTATACCCTGTAGCTGTAGCTATCATTCATAATAACAGTATGCAATTTTAGATATTTGTAATGTATTTGTTCAATGTTCTTTTAAATTTGCGAACTTCGATTATCACAGGAATGGGTGCGTAGCATTACTGTCTCTAAATAAACTTCCATTTCTATCCTGTTATAACACTGTTTTCAAAGTAAAAGAAGTAAAATCATTAAATAGAATAATCTTTATCTAACTGAATTATTTAACTCATTATTTAAAGATTTTATTATATTAGACGTAGGTAGGTATATAAAATTATAACAGATTAACAGGTATTGATTAAAAATATAGAAAACTATACTGGTTTTTGATAACGGGCTCCTTTAACATACGGTTAGCACGCGTACGATGCACAATAATTAAAGATTTACATTAATGATAAATAGGTAATTCACAATTACAATTAGAATGAGTGACCGTATTGAATATAATATAAAAATAACAAATCTTATGTTAATATGCTGCATAATGGCAAGCACATAGAATATATAAATAATATATATATATATAATTATAAAATGATAGTAGGCGCTCACTTACAAAAATAATAGAAACATCGATATTATAATGAATAATAATAAGACGGTATAAACTGTAAACAAAAAAAAAAAAGAAGAGCTGGTGCTCCTGCCGCATGGGATACAGGTGGGCGAATCATAGCATTTAATTTTAATAAGAATTTAAATGCAATGATAAACCATTGCATTCGAAAAAACGATTCTGAGCGAAGTTCAGTAAGTTAATGTAAGTATTTTTTAAAATTTTGACATTTCTTATTAAATATTTAAAACGCAAAATTTTATCACACATATAGTACATAAATTAACATCCTATACGATTTTCAAGTCTCTAAGTTCTATATAAATGCTCATAAAATACCTTGTCACCTAAATGACTATAATATCAGTCAGAACTTCACTCAGAATCGTTTTTTCGAATGCGATGGTTTATCATTGCATTCAAATACTAATTAAAATTAAACGTTATGATTTGCACACCTGTATCCCATGCGGCAGAAGTATCAGCTCTTCTTTTTGATACTTTAAACAGTAATAAAAAATAATCGTAAATGTAAATGTTACAATTAATTGGAACTGAGCTAAGTAAAATGTATTTTTGCTTAAATTAAATTTTCAAAATTTTTAAAAAATATTTATCAATTTTATTTAACATTATTGTAAAATATTGTGCTATAATAAGAAAAATTCATATAAATAATTTAATTATTGATTTTACTGAAATTTCAACTTAAAACAGCTATAAAAAAACTGAGAAGACAATAAAATAGTTATAACTTATATATTTTACTTTTAACAAAATTATTGAGAAAAAATTTTGCATATTCTTCCACGACATAAAGTGTTTAATTCCATTCATAAAACACTTAAGGTAATATTTTCCTGTATCCCATAGTATGATTTAAAATAATTTAAAATTTAGATCCACCTGATGAGGGTAAGTTAATATCATTATTTTAAGAATCTATTTCTTAATGAATATAATAAAACTGTAAATAATAATTACCTTTTTTCCGGATACAATGCCACAAAACTATGTTTTTGGAATAAAAATGTTGTATATAAGTCATTCATCCTGCAATATTTTACACTATCCTGTAATATGATTTAAATTAATTTTAGTTTTTAATTCAAGATATAAAGGTAATTATATTAACAATCTTTTTTTATTAAATATAATAAAAATCTACAGATTTATTGTCTGTACACTATACCACAAAACTATGTTTTTGAGTTAACATGCTGTCAATAAGTCATTTATCCTAAAATTAATTATAATTCAGCTTAAGAATTTAAAATATTATTAAATTGTTATTATTATACTTGTTTAATGTATTTGTTTAATAATATTTTATATTTGATCAAAACAAATTACTAAGTAGTTATGGCGAAATTCGATTCTACAGGAAGAGGTACCTACATAGCTTCACTGAATACCTATTGTCTCCAAATAACTTTCCTTTCTACCCTGAAACATCACTGTTTTCAAAGTAAAGGAAGTAAAAACAATAAAAGAATAATCTTTATCTACATAAATTTTTTAGATTATTATGTATATTAATAAATATATATATACAGGGTGAGTCTCAGGAATTTGACAAATGGAATAACTCTAGTTCTAGGCAATATTTGTTTACATTTTATTTTTTTAATTATTCTTATACACCGGCGCTACAATTATAGTACTTTAATTTTTTTTTTTTTTGTATCTAAATAAAAATAAAAAAAATAACTTATTATTGATTTTTTAATTTTTTAATTCAAAATAGCCATTTAGTAGATTTATATTTAAGAACAATTAATGCGTTAAAATTTTTTCTTAAAGTTTTTTCATTTATTTTTAATGATTTTTTGAAGTTAATGAAAATATAATATTTTTTCATTATTTCAAATATAAAAGTTTACCGACTATTGTATCAAATTATCATTATCAAACTATTTTCTCCATCATATTCACATGTACCAAAATACCATCACGTGGTTAATGATAATTGATAATTATTGAAATAATTAAATGCAATAAACATTAATTAATAATCCATATTATAGGTATCAAACACAAATATTAATAAATAGTTTATAATAATTGAAATACAATCACGACACCAAAAAGCACTATTTATTTATTTTTAATCAATTAACAGTTATCAGTTTAATTTTAATCTTTATCTTTAACCACTCATAAAAAATGACTATCAAATTATAAAATACAATATCATCTCATGGACAAAATAAACATTTATTTAATATTTCAAATAATCAAAAAGTATAATAACTTCAAAAAATCATTAAAAATATATGAAAACACTTAAAGAAAAAATTTTAACGCCAAAATTTTTCTTAAATATAAATCTACAAAATGTCTATTTTGAATTAAAAAATTAAAAAATAAATAAAAAGTAATTTTTTTATTTAAATACAAAAATAAAAATGAATGTACTATAATTGTAGCGCCGGAGTAGAAGAATAATTAAAAAAAAAATTATAAAAAAATATTGCCTTGAACTAAAGTTATTCCATTTGTCAAATCCTCGAGACTCACCCTGTATATATATATATATAATATTATCTATATTATCTATATAAAAAATTGAATTTCTGTTTGTTTGTCTGTTTGTCTGTGTGTTTGTATTCCAAAACGGCTGAACTATTTCGACGAAATTTGGTACAGTTAATATAGTAGGCTTTTGGGTAGAAGATAGTCTAATTTAAAATGTAATATAATTAACCCAAAGAAGGTGTTCAAACAAAAATTATAGGATTTTTGATGGAAATTTTCGTTTATGGATGGTTGTTTATTAGTTTATATAAAAAAAAAATTATCTCCATGGTTTTTATTAGAACAAACTATCATTTAGCTGATGAGCTAAATTCATGACAAGAAATTATCTGTTTTATAGCAACACGTACAAAAATAGTACTTGAAGATAAAAATGAATGTACATCTACAAAATGATGCATGAGCCTATGTTATCGTAAAAAAATTGTCCAAAAATGAAAAATGGGAAACTATCGATTGATGAAGCAACATAATGCGTCACTTTGTAAACCAATTTTTGTAAAAAACAGCAATGATCAATGTAGTTATTGACAAAGTTTTCCCTAATCTAATACAAAATTATAGAAATGTTCATTGGCTCAGTGCATGGGTATGTTGTCTTCCAAAAACTATGACGTAAGTAAAATCAATATAACCATTCTTAACGAAATTTCAGACTAGTTGACAAAGTACCAATCCATCGGTAATGTAATAAATCAAAAATAAGTAGTCAATTCTTAAATTCACTTGATTTGCTAGGCATGGCACCGCACGGTAGAATGGTTTTCTTATGTTCTTAGACATATGCTATTAGATCAATAGAAATAGGTTAGGCGACGTTAAAAAGTGATAGGTCCAACCCTTGGAGGTGCCCAAAAAATGATTTTGATATTTTTTACGATGGACATTTTTGTTTATGGACGGTATTACTATTAGTCTAAATATAATAATAATTAATACTTAATTAATTATTATCCCAGAATTTATTAGTATTTCATATTATTTTTTTCAATGGTACGTGTGGTTATGTCGTTAAAAGTATTAATTGATATTTTATTTGTATTTTTTTATTTATTTATTTATTTTTTCTTTGTTATAACTACCTTTTTTATGCAGTTATGATTTCTAAAAAAACATATCTATCGGTCGTTCTATGGATTACGTATGAATTAAAAAGGTAATACGAGAAAATTCAGAAATAATCGACCAAAGAGATGCAAGATTGAGAACCGCCAAAGATCATCAAGCTAAATTCCATTCATCTCAAACGACCAAGCAACGAGTGCAAGATTGGAAACCAACATTCAACTTTATGCTCAATTCCGTTGTAAACATTATAAATGCAATTTTTTACATATTTTTATACTATGTATATAACAATTACCAAGTATAAAGTTAATTGAAAATAAATAATAAAATTGCTTCATATTTTTGTTTGTCGGAACGAATTTTACTTGGACCACCTATAAATTTTCTCGGTGGCTAGACGATTTAATCCGGGCCTTTAGAACACTATACTATATACTATTTACTATATAAGAAGTTAAAGAAAAACCTAAGACATTGACTGCGAAATTACTATACTGATGAAAACAACATACGACAAGTAAGTTATATTACTAATTTTATCAAGATCAACTGTAAGTACAGCAATTTCAATTCATTGAAATAGCATTAGTCAGGTGACATTTTGGTTATAAGATAAAAATAAAAACAAGGGTAGGGATGGTTATATAGTTATATCATTTACATTTAACAAAATTGTCGAGAAAAATGTTTACATATTCTTCCACAACATAGAGTGTTTAAATCGATTCATAAAACATTTAGAGTAATATTTTAATTTATTCTGTAATATGATTTTAAATAATTTCAATTTTAGATCTACCTGTTGGTAAGCAACTATAATTATTTTAAGAATTTATTTGTTCTTGAATAATAATAATAATAATTAATTGTTTGGTCACTATGCCACAAAAAATTTTTTTTAGAGTCAAAATTTCGATTAGTCATGCATTTTGTAGCCATCTTTTATTATAACAATATAAAATATTTAACATTTGTAATGTATTTGTTCAATGTTCTTTTATATTTCATCAAAACGTATTTCCATGTATGGCGAACTTCGATTCTCACAGAAACGGATGCGTTCATCACTGTCTTTAAATAAACTTCCTTTAGGAACCTGAAACAACACTGCTTTCAAAGTAAATGAAGTAAATTCAATAAGAAGAATAATCTTTATTTACCTGATATATATAACTCATTATTTATATATAAAAATCATAACAAAATAATGACTAAATATATAGAACACAACTTAGACCTTTAGAGTGGAATTATTATACTGATGAAAACAACATATAACATGTGTGACGTATAACTAATTTTTTCAAGGTTAACATTAGTTATAGTAATATTTTATCATCAAAATAGCACTAGTTAGGTGACATTTTTGTTATAATATAAAAATTCTAGGCATGCGATACTGGTGCGGAAGTGATACAGGTGTAAAGAGAATAGTATTAAATTTTGATTACAATAATTTGAATGCAATGATAAATAATTATTACATTCGTGAAAACGATTTTGAGATAAGTTCATCAGATAATATTATATTATGTACTAATTAAAATTTTTACATTTATCATTCCTACCTTCAAAATAAATAATTTGTCATACAATCACTAAATGAGTCACCTAAATACCCATATTTGACATACTTCGCTCAGAATTATTTTTCGAATATAATGATTTAATATTGCATTAAAATTGTAATCAAAATGCAATACTACCCTCTTTACACCTGTATCACTTCCACACGAGTAACACTCTCTTGCTTTTTTATACTTTAAACACCTATAAAAAAAATTGTAAATGTAATAATTCACAATTATACCTATAACTATAACGGGACTCACAATACCCGTGAGACTCGAAAATATCTTTGACGTGCTCTTCCCCTCTCTTTTAATATCGCATTGGTCAGAGACAGAGGTACTAGAAGACACTTAACGTATAACATCCCAGAAACTGAAAGCAATAGGCTCGAGCATCCCACTGAATACTGGCACTGAATATTGGTTCCAGGACCTGATAGAATACCAGATACTACAATCAAGCACATAATTGCCAAACTCCCGGAGATCATGCTTGAGACGCTTAAAAAATGCCTCGTCGAGGAAGTGCCTGAAAGGAGATAAAACTGGTTTTTCTCCGTAAGGGAATTAAACCTCTCGAAGAACTGTTTTCGTACAGACCAATTTGTCTGATTAATACATTCGGAAAGTATACGATAAGTTCTTAAAGAAAAGGCTATAGTTCCATCTCGAGCTGACAGGGGGAATAAGTTTGGAATTATAAAATGACGCCCTACGATAGATACGATAATCATGGCGATGGACGTGGTCAATAAGGCAGGCACGGAACTATTACGTAAAAGAGAACTAAATGTGGCATATGCCTTTAATACAGTGTCATGAACGAAATATATTAGTTGATAAGGTTGTGCCGTTATAACTGGTCTGAGTACTAAGAAGTTACTTGAACAACAAAACACTGATATAATGTGAATCAGAGAACTGGGTAGTAACTAGCGGAGTTCCTCAAAGCTCGGTCCTCGGACCGATATTTTGGAACCTTATTACAATAGCCTTCTACAAATGGAGATGCCGAGAAACATCCAAGGCAATTCTAGCTCTGTTTTAATAACTTTCGCCGATGCGTCGCCGTACTAGCAACGGGGCACAATACATTCCTCTTGGAAGAAGCTATGAATCCATCGCTAGACTAAGTCGCAAAATGACTGAACATCTTGGGCCTACGGTTGTCAATTTCAAAGACAAAAGCGATCATGATGACCACCAAACGCCGCTATCAAACACCCAAGCATTTCTTCGAAGGCACACTACTCCAACCGATGTAGCACTTGCGATATTTAGCCGTGGACTTAAGCAGAAAGTGAAATTCGGATAGCACTTGAAGGTGGCAGCGGCAAAAGCCACGACTACAGTGTCTAAGTGTCGTCCCTGTCAAGTTTCATGCCTAATATCGGGGAATCGAAACAAAGGAAACGATAACATTTGACAATGATGTTTTTATCTGCGACCACTGGTGAAGACAGCGTCGAGAGATAGTAGCAAAAGTACAAACAGAACTAATCCTGGGGATAGCAGTTAGCAGGATATTGGAGAGCAGAGATCAATTGGAGGGGGTGGCAAGCTTCAAACATATTATTAATCAGGGAGGAGGAAGAGAAACGGCGTCAGCAGTGACCAACATAAGGCCCAAAATATAATAGTGTAAGTTATTTGTTATGGGCCAGAAAGGCAACATAGAAAGGATAAAGTCATCATCAATGATTCATCATTGTTACAATAATACTAGACTAGATACTAGTTATTTGTAAAGATGCGTAAGTGCGAGATTAGCCCACTACGGCCCCTAAATTTATTTGTTAATTTTAATTGCATAGTTCTTCAATAAACGGTGCTCAGCAATTGAGGGTAGGATTGCCGCAAAGAAAAGTTCCTACATATATTTTTTATACAGAAAGAAAAAGGTACTGCTTGTAAATGACAAAGTCTTATAATAAAAATATAATTAAAAAGAAATATTTTCAATTTAAAAAATTATATTCAGTATCCTATTAAAAAAAATTTAGACTATAAACTCAAAATTCTTTCTTTTTTTTTCAGAACAAAAAATTCTAAAATTCAAAAAGAATTTTTATAATTTACTAATAAATAATACGAACATTGGTATATACGAAATATAATGATACATTTTATTAATAATTTTATAAATAAATAGATTAATTCTTGTTATTATTAATATTGTTAATTGATTTTGACGGTTAATGTAAATTAATTGACTATTAACCTACATCTATGATAAAGTACCTTATAACCATCATCAATATAAATGTTATATACACGGTGAATTATTAAACGTGACCACCCAGTTTTTTCCCCTTTAGTAACGTATAATATAGATTCTTTTTTCGAAATTTTAATTTACTCAAACCCCGTATTTCTCAATTATTGTGACTTTTCGTGTCACTTAAACTAAAAACTAAAAATATGTTTTTTTTTTTTTTTTTAATGGGAACTAAATTTTTTTTTTAAATTATTTATTTATTTTATTTTTCTCAAATTTATGATATTATATCGAATTCAAAATTAACGAGTTGTTTTTTATATATTAATTAATAAAATAATAAAGATATTTATATTTATTTTATTAATCAACCGTAGTATCTTTGTGATATTAATAATTAGTCTAATATTAATTCTCACTGCTGGAATATCAATCATTGATAAATGATATTGAATGTTAATGCAGTGTTATATAAAATAATAATATTAATAAATATTAATATTATTATTATTTCTTTAATTTTTATTTTTTTTTATATATATATATATTTATTACCTACTAATCGTAATTTTGCATAATGAAATGTTACCAAATAATGTTATTCAAATTTTTTTGGCAAGTTATAGGGCCCCCTAAATTGAATGTAAAACTTGCAAGTTGCAAGGCCACCCTCAATCAAAATCTATAATATTTTTTTTCTTTATATACTAAATTTACATGCATTATTTTACACAAATGAATTATTAAAAGAAATGTTTTTAAATATCTTTTTGAAACATATCTTTTAAATATAAAACGTAAGACATATATAAACAAAAAATAATTGATAATAACTATAAATCAATACAAAAATAAAATATTCATTATTAATGTTGATTTGATTTCAAACAAAGCTAGGTTAATAGGTAATAATAATAATGTGACGGTTGGGTTTGCATAATATTTTCTCATATCATATTTATGTCTGGTGTGATATTTGAAACTTAAATACGCCAGTTTATTTATTTTTTATTTATTTAAATTTAAATCTATGAGATTACTCATAATATAATATAATATAACCAGTTGTCTTTTAAAGACTGATTTTAAATTAAATAAATATTTCCTGGGCCGCCCAGTCATATAGCCACGGCTACGAGGTTGAGAAGCACTGGCTTAAATTGTAATAAGTTAGGTAGTGAATTATGAACTACTAGTAGTTCATTCATATTATGCTAGTTTAGTTGTACTTATAAATTAATAATTTAAAATTATACTTTCAGATAATCTTAAAATAAAAAATCATAACTTATAATAAATAATTAGGTACACATTAATTATAATAATATTATGTTCTATATGCCATCGAACAACACTATTCATCACATTTCACCCTGCTATTACTACATTATCGTTTTCATTATACTTATTCTTGTAAATTGTAATGTAGTTGTGCTTATATTATTTTTCACTGCCTAATTGTATAATAATGTTTGATATTATGTAGGTATATTGAGCGAAGCGAAAAATGCATTATTTTTACAATGATGAGTGTCTTTTTTTTCTTTTTTATTTTTAAATATGAAGACCGTTTACTACCCAAAATAATGCTCCGACTTTCACGAAAAGGATATGTTTCCGGTAGAAAAGTGGATGTAGTCAGTTGGATGATGTTAGTTAGTAGGTACCTACCTAATTAAGTATTTCGAATTCCTCAAAATTGACTCAAAGCGATTGAAAACACGACAAAAGAATAACGAAAAAACGGCATTTTTAAAAAAAAACTGAAATTTCGACAAATTCGATTTCAATATTTATTGGGTATTCACATATATATATTATATACATATACCTGGTAAAATTTTGGAACCGTTTCGTTAATGTTTCTACAAAATATAGGACTTTGAATATTTCGTTATATAATTCTCGTTATCTTGTATATAATGTTTGATTAAATTGACAATTTTGGGCATTAAGCTATGAAAATTTTACTGAAGTATACTTACATATTACTTAACACGTTAATAAAAAAATAGAAAAAATCTCAATTTAATTTAATTTCTATAAAGTTGATATTTTTAGTTTAATCGAAAATCTTAGAATCCATACAAGTATTTTTATCCATTCTGAATATTTTCACAATAATGATTAATTAAAAAGAAATTTGAAAAATCTTTAAAATTTGAGGAAACTTATAAAATTTATAAATATAAAGATAATATAAAGATAAAGTATAATATAATATAAAGATATTTCATATCTTTATTATTAAAATTTTAGAAATTTCTGAAGTCTCTTTTTTTAAAAAAAAGGTGTTTGAAGTTAAAACTTTAATTAAATCCATATTTATGGTGTATAGTTGTATACTATATCCGGTTTCTTATTATTATATCTCAATATTTTAAATTAAAGTTATATTATAAAATTAAAAAAAAATTATAATAAACATTTTTATTAAAGCAATAAAGTATACTTAGTACTTACATATTGGTTAATGTGTTTCTTGAATATTAGAAAATATAAATAATAAAAAAATGTTTATAAGTGTTTTAATTTGAAATTTGATTAAAATCAATATTTGAAGTTGGTACCTATTTATATGGATTCTTCTTATTATAATTCAATATTTTACAAAAATATAAAAAATTGACTAATATATTCAAAAAATTTTAAAAATTTATAAAAGCAAAAATATATATATTACTTAACTCAATTCCAAATAATAATCGATATTACATTTAAATTTTTTTTTTTTTTTTTTTTTTTTGTATTGCTGTTTATAAGGAAAAAAGAATAGCTGATACAGGTGTAAAAGGGATACATAGTATAGTGTTAAATTTTGATTACCGTTTTAGTGCAATGCGATGAATCATTACATTCGAAAATGATTCTGATCGAAGTATGTACTGTCAGATTTGGATATTTAGGAGACAAATTTAGTGGTTTTTTATGATAAATAATTTATATTTCGGAAATTAGTAGTTAGAGATTGATAAAAGTGAACAATTTAATCAATACATATATAATCTGATAAAATTCGCTCAAAATTGTTTTCACGAATAAAATTATTCATCATTGCATTCAATATTAATCAAAATTAAACCTTATCCTCTTTACACTTGTATCTCTTCCACACCATACCCCATCCCTTGCTTTTTAGACAATGTTATTACACATTTGGTTTATCGATTTAATTATATTCATAAAATTATAATACAAATAATATCATTTAACTTAATAAATATAAATATTTCAAAAATTATATAAACTAATAAATAGTCGTGAGACTTACAATCATATAACAATATTGACACTTTACTATTATATGTAGCCTCGCAGGCGCATATTTTTTATTCTATTCTATTGATTGTCAACGACAAAAACCACGTTTAGGTGTAATAGTTTTTTCTTTATTTATTAATATTATTGTTTAGCTAGATTTCTATATTTTATGAAAAATGTATACACTTGTTATCATATTTATGTTATTTTTTTGTTAATAATGATACATTAGGTTTATACGAATCCACAATAACATTATTATTAACATGATAATTAAAATTTTCTTATTTAATAATTAAATTTTAAAATTTTAAATTAAATTAAATTTTTGTTTTTGTTTTTGTTTTTTTTTTTATTTATTTAGCTCAAGGAATTATGAGCATAAAGAATTATTGTGAAAAAGAGTATGAAAGAAAATATGGTAATAAAAGTGGGAAGAAGTCTAGTAATAAAAACAAAATCAGATCAAAGATTGGATCGGAATCTAGTAATGCAGGTGGTTTTGGAATTGATCTAAACCTTCCGACTGAAGAAAATGAAATTGATCTAAATCTTCCGGCTGAAGAAAATGAAATTGATCTAAACCTTCCGGCTGATGAATATTATTAAATTAATAATGAAATAAATTAACAAAATCTTATTAATTTAATAAACAACAATTTATTGTTTTATTAATCTGATGTGGTTTTGTGTTAATTTAAAAATTTAAGTTTATTAAATATAATATATTTTATCAATTGAAAAAAATTATATTGTTATTGATCCATTGAGAATACATACATTCCGAATTATTATTTATTTCAATTTATCTATAGTTCTTTTTATAGCTACAGTATTTTCTCCCTAATTTTAATCAACCACCGATTATTGAGTCAACGCGTAGCGTTATTATTTTTCTTCCGGGTCTTTTAACCACATATAGATATCTGTGTTTAACCATGACATAACGGTTATCATAGAGTAACATAAAAATAAATTACTCTATGGCATTATTTGACTAGTGTTAATGATACTTTAGACGGCGTTCGTTGTTTTCGAAGCAGTTTTAAACGTTTTACTTATTGCTTCTATAATGGGCAATTGCAGAAGATATTGCACATTCCTGAATAATAATAATTCATGATACATGAAATATTTTATTTTATGGTACCCATCGCACAACTGATAAGTAATATTTATATTTTATCTTATAATTAGAGTTGTACAATTTACGTAAATTTTTTGTTTTGTAATTTAATGAGAAAAATTTACGTAAATTTACAGTAAATTCTGTAAGTTTGGTAAATTTTGATAATTTTCATAATATGTCACGCTTATTTTAATTATTTACTGGATAATAGTGTTCATTTTAATTTGATGTATGACTTTACAAAAGTACCAAGTAGTGTATAAAGTAGGTATAACATTGACTTTTGTATAATATGTAATTAGATTCATTAGATATAGCATAAAAAACAAAAAACCAAAATAAATTCTAGTCTTTTAGTTTTATTTGTCTTTTTTCTAGTTTTAAATAGTTAAAATTATAATATCAGCCGAACTGGATACTGTTGTGGAAGAGATAGAAGTGAGGAAAGGATAATGGTAATGGTATGCTATTATATTGTAATTTGATTAAGATTTGAATGCAATGATAAATCATTACATTCGAAAAAATGATACTGAGGGTAGTTCAGTGTAATAGATATCTTATGTATAGATTAGTGATGGAAATTAACGTCAAACGACTGATGAGGTAATGAGTTAGTATAAAAGTTATAAAAACAATAGTCAGTAGTAACTAGTAGACTAGTTGTAGCAGACGATTAAATCAATTTATTAATATGATATAAATATTTTTTTTTGTTAAAAACATTAAATTATCAATAATATTAGGTACCTATATTTATTATTAAATATTATTATTATTATTATATTATTAAAATGGTTAATGTTTTTATCGGGAAGGATACTATTGAATAATTATTAACGGCGATAATAATTTATAAATACGAGTACTTCATCAAATATTGACTAATGACATTTTAGTAAATTAAATTTGTGAAAATTTAAATCAATTCAATTCCTATATTATCTGAGTGAACTTCGATCAGAATCGTTTTTTTTTTAATATAATGATTTATCATTGCATTCAAATCTTAATCAAATTACAACATTATACTATAACATCACTATTACCCTTTCCTCACATGTATCACTTTCCCTTCCAAAACAGTATCCAGTTAGGCTTTTTAATTGATTTAATTAAATTATTTATTAAATAAAGATTTAATAAAAAAACCATTTGTGATATTAATTAATGCCTTTATTGATCGTATTTCAATAAAATATTTTTTATTTCAACATATGAATTTATTAATTTCATTGCTTTTTAAACATCGAGCTTATCAGTTATTATACGAGTACTAAAAATCATACTATTGCGTAATAAATAGATACCTATTTCTTAAAATTCGATTTATGGCTATTTGGAAAATTATCTATTTGTGGTATTATTGATTATAGTAAAAAAATAAATAAATAAATAAAAAGACAACAGAAATAGAAGACAATATTGTAAACGAAAGTAAATAAAACACAACGTTATATTATTAATATGCGTCTTAATAATATTATTTGTAATAATTTAATTCGAACTAGTTGGCGCCATCTGTTGTCAATAAAACGGTATTATGATTTTGTACTGCTACGAAGAAAGGGACCGCATCGAGAGCGCCAGTTGTAATAAAACAGTAATATATTCGAGTTACTGTAATAAGTCAAAGCAATTTGAATGTTTGAACTTGCCTTTTTTTAATTGTTGACTTGACGAGTTAAATTAATTTTAAATTATTTTCACGAAAAATTATGTTATATGTACGTAATATTTGGATTTATGTGTAAACGCGTATTTTATAAATTTGTATCTATTAATTATTTCTGTCAATCAAGGTAGGTATATCTAGTTTAGTTCCAAATTCAATGTAATGAAATTAGTTTTAATTAAAAAAAAGATAATGAACCAAATCATATTATGTATTGAATAAAATTGTAAGTAATAATCGTTGTTTAAAAATATTTTTTCAATAATTATTGAAATATTGTTTTTCGATTAGTTCACAGTGTTAAATTAAAATAATGACTATAAAAATAACATAATATTTGTTTAAATAAATAAAATTAATAATTTATTCGCTCGTGATTCCATAACGACTTTATATTGCTTAAACATTATTACGAATATAATAATATTGATAATATTTTATCCCATAATTAAATCGAAATGTTACGTGAAATCGATATTTTAAAAGATGAAAAATAATTTTAATTTTATTTCAAATTAAAGACTTGGAACAGTGAAATTAATATCTATATAATTAAATATAATATTATAACTCAGTACGTGTTTGACTCCCGACAGTGAAACACGTGTGTTTTCCCACGTACCGCGAGTGTTTATCAACATATTATCCATTCAACATCTCATTTCTCTAGAAACGGCAACTTCATTACAGAGGTAATATGTAAATATTATTTAAGTACATTCCCGTTATGAATAAAAAAAATAATGAGGGCAACCCGCCCCAAAAAAACTTTTATTAACAAATCTAATCCAAACTTAATCAATAAATGTAAAACTGCTTTAAATAATAAAACTAACATAAAGACACCACAACCAACTATAAATAATCAGAAAACCTCTGGCTCAATCGCAGCACAAATCAACACACACCGTAATCTAACTACTATCTCCGATAAGCCACAGCCTGCTATACACTACAACCAAACCGGTCCCAAATATAATTATCCCACTATCAACACGGTAATTACCGACAATACTAACCATAATAATACGACGGACGTCGACCACGATAATTCTCTCTCCGATGTTAATACTAACAACATAATACGTAATAATTCTATCCCACAATATACACATCAAACAAATAGTTCAACACTAAAACCAAAATTAAACTTCGCATCAATAGTCACACAAGAAAATACCCCCCGAAGAGACCAGGCAATAGTATTTAACTCCATCGATGGTATAACCCAAAAAGAATATGTCATAGCAGTGGGCGAAATAATATCCCCCAACAATATACTCTTTGTATCTAGAATATCGAACAATAGATTCTGTCTATTTCTATCTAGCAAACTTTTAGTTGACTCCCTGGTAGAAAAAACCAAAGAAATTTCTATCGGCGGAAAAGTCATCCAAATACGCAGATTAATCAATCCAGCCAAACGCATAGTAATATCAAATGTATGTCCATCCATACCAAATAAAATAATCTTAAAAGCTCTCGAAGACATCAACATCACCCCCACCTCCCCAATTAACTATCTTAAAGCTGGAGTAAGCGCCACAGGATACGACCACATATTAAGCTTCCGGAGACAAATGTTTCTAAAACCTGACGACACAGCAAAACTCCCAGGGTCACTGCTAATCACCCATGAAGAAACGCAATTCAGAATTTTCTTTACCGACGATAAGATCACATGTTTCGCATGCAAATCTATCGGCCATACCTCCATCTCATGTAAAAAATATAACACAAACCTCTCCGATATCACGCAAGCAACGCATACAAACAACCACACAGCAAACCTTACTAATATCGAAAATGACAATGTCAGGTCCAACTCGAGTACCTCTATACAGTTGGATACCCGAACACCCGACATCACTATCGAATCCGAACCACATTGGTTCCCCACCCAAACTGCACCACCAGTAGAAACAAGACCTAATAGCCCTCCACACGAAAATATAACTATGCATATGGAAACAAATAAACCTGAACTTAACATCAATAACACCCAACAACAGGATCATATAAATTCTCCTGAACTTATACAAGGTTTCAAAAATAATTATCCAGCCGACGAAAACATGTTATTCAACTTTGATAACACTGAAAATAACCAAAAAAATAAAAGACCCGCTCCCCCATCAACACCATCACATTCATCATCACCACCACCCCCTAGTATAGAATCAAAAAATCCTGATATACAGACAGAATCGCAACAGATCAAATCAATAACAAAAAAAATAAAGAAATCATCTTCAATCGACACTTTTCTCTCCAACCTCGACGAGCTGGTAGAGCCAACCAAAAAATTCTTTGAAGAAAACAGCGATCTCCCTCTCAACTTCGAACAATTCAAACACTTCATCGAAAATTCGCAAAGCACAAACAACCACACCGAACTTCAAAAACTTAGCCAAACATACACGGACGACCTTAATCAATTAATTGACCTAATAAAAAAAATACACTCTTTAGATATAGACAGAGGTCTTAAAAATAGAATCACAAGAATACACAAAAAACTTACCAACCCAACTCATTAACAGTCAAATGCAATACTAAAATTAAAACAT
Source organism: Tetraneura akinire (assembly GCA_021307375.1). Taxonomy (NCBI): domain Eukaryota; kingdom Metazoa; phylum Arthropoda; class Insecta; order Hemiptera; family Aphididae; genus Tetraneura; species Tetraneura akinire. The sequence goes on along the minus strand of JAIUCT010000017.1, from coordinate 9,918,923 downwards.
TAATAATATGCAAAATAAATCTGTAAATATTATCCAATGGAACCTCAACGGTTTCTACAAAAAAATAGATGAATTAAAACTAATTATACACAACCACAATCCACAAATTATATGTCTACAAGAAACCAATTTCAAAAACAACCACACAGCGACAATAAAACATTACATCGGTTACAGCACCAATAGAACACTTTGCACAAGAGCCAGCGGTGGCGTTGCCATATACATTGACACCAATATTCCTAGCACACAGATACAACTCAAAACAGACTTAGAAGCACTTGCAGTCACAATACACAATAAAGAACAAATCACCATATGTAACATATATCTTCCCAATCATAAACAATTTTCAATTGAAACACTAAATAATCTAGCGCAACAACTCCCTTCCCCTTTCATAATAATGGGGGACTTCAACAGCCACAATACCCTATGGGGTTCAAAAAGAACAGACAACCGGGGTATAGCAATCGAGCAATTTTTAAATACCCATAATTATGCATTACTCAACAACGGAGATCCTACTAGAATAAACCCGGCAAACGGCAACCTATCCACAATAGATCTTACAATTACAAACACTACCCTTGCCCAAAGACTAGATTGGCAAGTACTCCCCTCAATTTATTCAAGCGACCACTTCCCTATTATAACTAAAATAATATCCAGACAAAATCCCCCATCCGACAACGCCAACAGCAGATGGAACCTAAAAAACCCAAACTGGGACCTCTTTAGTCAAAAAATAGATCATGAAATCAAAAAATTAAGTGATCCTAATGAGTATTCCACAGAACACATAATAAATCTCTTTACATCAATAATAACATCAACAGCAGAAATAACCATCGGAAAGCTCAACCAAAAACCCAAAATAACAAGGGTACCGTGGTGGAACAATCAAATTAAAAAATCAATTAAAGAGAAAAACAAAGCACTTCAAATATTCCAAAAAACAAAATCACCCGATGACTTTATTACGCTTAAAAAATACAGAGCAAAAACAAAATACTTAATTAAGCAAAGCAAAAAAAACTCCTGGCATTCATTTACAGCGAACTTAGGAACCGAAACTAACCCCACTATAATCTGGAATAAAATACGATCTCTTAACGGCACCTACAGACACCATGATATATGTATCCTCAACGAAAACTCAAGAACACTCTTATCCAAAACTGAGGCAGCAGACAAAATGAGTAATTTTTTTTATAAATGCAGCAGCGATGCAAACTATGACAAAACCTTCCTGAAACATAAAAATCACAACGAAAAAACTCAATTAATTTCAAATGTAGATCCAACACTCACCATTCAAACACACCTTAACAGCGATATCACACAGGACGAACTAACATATACACTACATAAATGTAAAAGCCGTAGCCCCGGTCCGGATACGATCCCTTACTCCTTTATACAAAACTTGCCCCAAGAAGGAAAAACATATTTACTTAAAATATACAATAAAATATGGAAAAAAGGCGAATTCCCCCATCACTGGAAAAACGGCATAATAATCCCCATACTCAAACCGGGAAAAAATAAATTTTCAATAGAAAGCTACCGACCAATAACCTTATTAAACACACTTAGTAAAATTTTAGAAAAGATAGTTAACTATCGTCTCATATGGTACCTCGAACAAACAAACTTTTTAATAAATGAACAATGTGGTTTCCGAAAAAACAGATCTACCCTCGACCCCCTTTCTTCAATACAAAATGAAATTCAAAATACTTTCCAAAATAAACAATTCTTAGCAATAGTCAGTCTCGATATACAAAAAGCATATGACACCACCTGGAGATACAGAATATTAAAAGAACTCAACAATATACTTAGCAAAGGAAACTTGTTAAATTACATAACAAGCTTCCTAAATAACAGAACGTGTCAACTATTAATGAATAACACAAAATCCACAATGTTTACTCAAGAAAACGGTGTGCCACAAGGCTCAAGTCTATCTGTAACGCTATTCCTAATATCAATTAATGACATCTCCAAATATATATCCAGACCCACCCGACTAACGCTATTTGCTGACGACATAAACATCATGAACAAAAGCCTTAAACTAGAGACCGTACAAAAAACTCTCCAAATCACTCTAGACAAAATTGTAGAATGGTCCAACGATTCCGGATACAAATTTTCACCTTCCAAATCAACAGTTACAATATTCACCAAGAAAAGATCCAAAAAACCAATCAAATTAAAACTATCAGGAGAAACAATCAAACATACTAACAACATCAAAATCCTAGGTGTCACATTTGATAAAAAGATGAATTGGAAACCCCACATTAAAAAATTAAAAGAAACCACTTCTCCTCGAACAAACATACTTAAAATTTTATCCCATACCACATGGGGTTCTGACTCCATAACATTAAAAAAAATTTATAAAACATTAATTAGATCAAAGATAGACTATGCCTCCATTATCTACAGCAAAACAAATCAAAAAACACTCAAAACGATCAACACCATACAAAACAACGCATTAAGATACATCACTGGAGCCTTCCGATCAAGCCCTTTAGAAAGCCTTTATAACATAGCAAATGAACCCCCACCATGGATCAGACATATTAATTTAACATTAAAATATATTGCGAAAAACCAAAGAGTAGACAAACCACTATACGACCACCACAAAATATTTATCCAAAACCATAAAATAGACACAACAAATATGATGAAATTTCATCCCTCACCAATACCACCTTGGATATTAGACCTCTCAGAAACAACCAACTTATCACTGACCCTACACCCAAAACAGTCTACACCCCCAACAATATTCAAGCAAATTTTCAAGTATACACAATCCACATACCAAAACTCTACAGAAATCTACACAGATGCATCAAAAACACACTTAGGCACAGGTTTTTCCGTCATCACAAATAATCAAAAAATAATGTATAAACTCCCAGAAATGTGTTCAATATTTACAGCTGAAGCTATGGCTATATTAACTGCGACTGAATTAATTGAAAATATTACAGGAAAACAATCTGTAATATATAGCGACTCACTCAGCGTAATTAGATGTATTCCCAATAAATTCAAACAGGAAGACATAATACAAAAAATTAACAATCAAATAATTAAAATCAAAAGCTTGGGGAAAGAAGTAACCATAATATGGATTCCAGGACACATTGGCATACAGGGAAACGAAATAGCAGATAAAGCGGCCCTCGACGCGATCACCAATACACATGCAGAAACCATAAACACATTCACAATAAATGACATATATAAACACATTTCCAATACAGCAAACCACTTGTGGCAAATACACTGGAGTAAGCAAAAAACCAAACTAAATGAAATAAAAAATACAATTTCACCTTCCCCTGACAACGGCATGTATCCAAGAAAGCTTGAAGTAATTATTAATAGACTACGGATTGGACACACATGGAAAACCCACAACCATCTGATGGACAAGAAAGACCCCCCATCATGCCAAACATGTGGCACACAAGTCACAATCAAACACATACTGACCGAATGCCTACTATACCAATCGGAAAGACAAGCTAACAAACTATTACCTTCCCTGGGACAGATATTGGGACCCGATCCGGAAGAAACGGCAAAACTCCTACAGTTCCTGAAGGACACAGGGCTCCTACAAGTAATGTGATCTACACAACATAAATTACACTAATTGTTTATTTTTTCTTCCTTTTATTGTAAACCTTTATATATATATATTTTTATTTTTTATTTTTTCTTCTCACACCTTATGTAAAACCACAGTCAATGGCCTTTGCTGCCGCGGCTTATATTCAAATAAAAAAAAAAAAAAAAAAATATTATAACTATTTATTTATAAATACCAGTGCATAATTTCGAAATCTGTACTGCACACTTTTTGTCGAGAGTTGATTAAAAAAATAACTTTTGCAATATTTTCGACTAGAGAAGTTTGACCCTCTGGTTTTCGACGAAGAGAACAATTTTTTCACATCTCGCGAAATTTAATAATAATAATAATAGTAACGCGCCAATCGGACGAATTTGATTTTTTTCGAATACAATTAAAAAAAAAAGAAAACTGCTTCTACCCATCGTACAATATTAAATAATTTTGATTTTCGAATCAGAAAGAGAGGACACACACGTAAAACTCCGTTCAGGATAAGTTAGATTTATACATGTCACTTTTGTAGAAATTGTAAAAATGATTTATCGTCTAAACGGTAGTCGTATCGATTTGTCTCTGCGATGCGCGTAACCGAACTTATCGTTCGAGACGACTTTTTTTTTTATAAGCACGCACGTCCGTTAAAAAATACATGAACGTCGTATAATCATTCATTCATTCCCAATTATATTTATTTTTTTTTTTTACAACAAACATATTAATATTAATATTACTTTTATTATTATGACGTTTATTGTTCTATCGTGTACATTATGCCCATATTACAATCGACATTTTTGTTTGTATTACGTTATCAATTTATCATTATTATCTAGAAATTTAGAAATTTAACATTTTTGATAGAAACGAGGTTTCTATGGTATAATAATATGCATAACACGAACAAGGGTGATAAACTGCAGTATTGATATTTCTCGTCTAAAGATCGATTTTCGAATGAAATAATCAAATATGACGCATTATCCACTCCGACCTATACGTTTATACGCATCAACTTAATAGGTCTGCAGACTGCAGTAAAAAGTATTAATTGCCTAATACCTGTAGTATTATGAAATATTTATATTTATGAATTTTGTAAGACGATCACCAATGTTTATTTGTTTTTCAAGACGTTTAGTATCAGTCAAATTACAGAATGAAATACTAAACATAATAATGTAATAAAATACGAAAATACAATATAATATTACGTAATAAATAATAAATTGCGGTAATACGACCGTTACTTCTTTCCAAAAATATAGATTTAAAAAAAAAATTTAAAAATTTAAAAAAAATTAAAAGACTCGTATATCAATATTTTCATAATACAAAACCAACGAGTACGTTATCGCCTCGCTTAGAATCTAATACCTGCTAATTTATGGTGCTCCCTCTAAAATAGTGCACGTTAATGTTATAAAAATACACAAACACGTCTACTGATAATAAATCGGTTGACGTAATAATTGGAATGTACATAACATTTATTATAATTAGTTTATAATATTCATTTATACTTAAAGAAATACTCTATTTATGAATTAAATCAAGTATGAAACGTGCACAATGTGGTCGACCGAGTTATAATATAGTCGTAATTTATTTTATACTCGAAATTTTCGAAATAATTTCTGATCGGTCGTGCATACCGGTTAGGTTAGGTTTTTCGGCAATATAATTTTATAATTTTATCGAATTGTTTTATTGAGATTGTTTGTGAACCAATTAAAATAATATTACATTAAATCTATATTCGATGCGACGTCTTATTATTAAAATAATTTTGAAATTACGTCCGCGAGTGAATCAATAATATTATTTTAATGTAATAATAATATAATTATTCAAATAGTTTTTAAACGAATATTATATTTATAATTGAAATTATACACGTTCGAAATACGCGAAACGTAATCTACGGAGCGTAAAATATTGAAATAAAATACGCGAAAATTGTACAAAACGCTGCGAAATGTTGGAGGAAGACGATAAATATATTATTATTTTATTATGTATTTTATATTGATCGACGTTTCGTCGAATTTCAGCATTAAACTGAAAAACCGAGAAAAACCTCGTGTTGAGTTTCTAATGATAAGGATGCGTCTTCGTACCATATTCTGATATTTATCGCTTCTGACGGAACAAAGTTTACTAGAACGTCGAATTTCAGTTCACATCTATGGTACGGTATTCGAAAATTACATACGATTTAAGTTTCAATATAGGGTAGATAGGAAAACTTACCAATTTCACTCGAAATTCGAATACAATTTGTACTATACAGAAGATAATATTTTACATTTTAAATATTTAGTTGAAATAATTTATATTCGATTTTTAAACATGCATACTCAATGAATTGCAATTTTTTTCATAATTAAATTTAAAAACAATTAATTGATAAACATTTTTTTTTATTAAATAATTCAAATTAATAAAAATTTTAATTCAAATAGTTCTATAAACTAAAAATGATTTAATAATTATTTTGAAAGCCATATTATACGTACCTGTATATGGTGGTGTATCATGAAATTCGGTTATTAATAAATTTAAATAATAATATTATAGCAATATTATTACTATAATATATATTATTATAGTAATTTAAATAAGAAAACTTCATTAAAAAATATTAATTTTTCATGAAGATATTACAATCAATAAAAATATATCTGAGACACGACTCTATATACGTTCTATCAATCATTATACTTTTCTGTATAAAATAAACGAGCGCTACAAAAAAATATACATAAACTATAAACACGCACGTATAATATACGTAGTTATATAGTAATAATAATAATAATAATAATAATAATAATAATAATAATAATATGTATCGTTAGTCGTTCATAGGTACCATTTTTTGTATCATTTACATTTTTTCCACAAAATTTTATTGGATATGTTATCATTATTATTATTATTAATATTATTATTATTATTAATTATTATTATTAAAAAGTGCACGGCGGGGTTGATTCCCGGGATCGGTATTCGAATTTTATCATAATAACGTACTATTATAAATTATTATAATACCGATAAGTTGGAATCACTTCCGGTGCAGAAAGTTCCGAGTATTCGGCACGTTCGGACGTTATACAACCCACGGGCTTTAGGATAACTTTATTTTTTTTTTTCTTCTTAGCGTACTCACAAGATTATCAAATATTATAGTATATCTATTACGAGAAACATATAATATTCTGTTCAATTAAATGTAATTGTAACATGAATAATAATAATAAGAATATTAATAATAATAATAATAATAATAATAATAATAATAATAATAATAATA
>JAIUCT010000017.1:9880169-9911924 GCA_021307375.1 Tetraneura akinire | reverse complement strand
AATAATAATAATAATAATAATAATAATAATAATAATAATAATAACAAATTATTGCGTTTATATTATAAACTTGTATGTATGACGTGTATAAATAAGTGTATATGGTATATTATTATTATTATTATTATTGTAACAATGTTTTCCCTCGCCGATATAAATTCTTGTTTGGGAAAACTTTTTCGAACATACTTTTCCGATCGAATACAAAATTTTCGCGTTTTTGTGTTTTTTTTATATTTTGACCTCGACGGATGAGTGTATATCTTAATACTTAATGTATTCCCAATACGCTTCGTAACACGAATGGATTTCTTAGCATATATATATAAATATGTATAAGATTAAATACAGGTATATATAACAAAAATAAAACGAAAGAACGTTTAAAACGTATTGATAACTGATAAGGATGCTGTGTATCTCGTAACAAAATAAATTTCAAACTGCGATGTATAAGTTCATATTTTTATTTATTTTTTTTTATATTTCTATAATGTAAAAAATTCGTTATCCAAATGCGATGAAAGAGTCGACATCGATTTTTCTGTCGTTTCGTATTTCGCTAATATCATATTATACGGAATGATCGGAATTTCGCAGTGCAACGGAAATAAAATAAATAAAAATAAATTCGTCGTTTTCGTAGTGCAATATACGAGTATTATTATATGGCGTATTATCGTGTTCAAATCAAATCATTTAAAATCGTGTGCCTAGTCGTAACTATATTAAACTGAGCAGTGAATATTTTGAATTTTGAAACTAAACGATACCGTTTCTACGATTTTAAAAATTTTTTTCGAATATAATCGTTCCGAATTCCAAACATTGTGAGTACATATAGGAATATCGTAAAGAACAAAATTTTTTTTTTAATTTTTATAAAATTCAAACAATTGAAAATTCGGAACAAGTGCGATCGTTTAAGTCATTTGAACGCAAGACGCGATAGTTACTTATTTATTATAATATAATACGAGTCGTGACAAGAACGACCGAACCTACCCCTCTGTGGCAAAACACACGTCTGAGAAACGACAATAAACAACAAGTGGGGACGTCGCCCGCCCCGTATATACGAGAGAAAACTTTTCGTTTACGGTCAATATTTTACTTATTGTATACTTTGCACGACGTACGAATGCGGGCAGGTATTTATTTTATTTTTTATTTTTTTTTTTATTTTATACTTATTCCTAATAAATAAGTATAATATTCGGCGGCATTTATTCGAAAAATAAATAAATAAATAAATGAAAAAAAAAAAGAAACATGGCGTTTGGCACGGATTCGGAATACACGCGTATTGTATTTTATCGTTTTTCGCGCGCAATACGTCCGATAATAATATTAATATTATAAAGATTTTTTTTTTTATTTATTTTTTTTTTTTTTACGTACAAATGCGGACGCGATTCGACTTTTCGCGTATTATATCCCTTTTTCGCCCGCCCGAACCCCAGGCAGCCCTCCATCGATACCCGACGTTTCAATAAAAGAACCGTTCGTGCACGAAAATCCGTGATGTGACTGACAAAAAAAGAGTAAAATAAAATACGTATAAATAATATACCTAATATATCGTAGAAAAACGAAATATTAAAATACAAAAAATTACTCTGCGGATATATTTTTATACATTGTATACACGAGTATACGACGACGAAAAACGTACGATTATATATAATATGAAAATATCGTATGTATAGGAATTATCATTTATCGTACGAATCGTATCAATAAATTTGTTTTGCGATACCTATACGTGATAATAAAATATTATATCGATAATGGCGTACGGAGAGAAATTAAAAACCAAAAACGACCGTATATAGTATTATATGCCTAACCTATACGAATGATATTTCTATACCTTTATAATCCTTATTATAAAATATTATGCCGACTGCGCATGCGTATTATATAAATATATTTCTTGTACATATATTATAATGTATTTATTCACTCGAAAATTATTTAATCGTTCCGTAATATTATAATACATCGTAATATTATAGGCGTTATTCAAGTCGTCTCGTATACCGAACTCGAGGTACTCGTATCAACCGGCAGGTATTATTTTTTAATCCCGGTATAGTTTTTTTTATTGAATAACAAAAAAACGAAACTCTTTTCTCGGGAACTTTTTTCTTTTTTTAATTATAAATTCAAACAATACGGGTGTTTTTTTGTTCGAGGAAATTTTTGTTTTTTCCCGCCAATATTATTCGAATCGAACGGATGATAGGAAACCGCGGCTCGTTTTTGCGATTAGTAATAATTACTAATTATTATATCATAATTATGTATATTATATATAACCATCGAGTCGCGTTTTTCCACAATACTCTGAAATTTTTACCCCCGCATACGTTTAGAACATATTATAATATCAATTAAAACGCGTTATTTAAAACAATACGAAAACCAATAATATTGGAATGACGTTTAAGTTTTCAACGTTTCATATATTATAGATACAATAAGACACTGCAGACGCGTAAAACGAACTAAAGAATACGTTTTTTTTTTTTTTTGTCGTAAAATAACACTTCATTAAATTACGAACAAGAACGCAACATATTAAGTCGTTTCGACCCCGCGGGTTTCAAATTTCCGTGACATATTAAAAACGCCCACCCCCGTAGGCTATTGACGTATATCGCAGTTCGTATAATTATATATATTAGATTTTATAAACAGCGTGAATAATATACGAGTCCTCGCAACAGCGACCAACGGAAAGTAGGTATACGAGAAAAAAATTGGAATAAAATAATTAATATAATAATATATACCTGTCTTCGTTTCGTGTATAGTCGTAACTATAAGAAATTAATAACGTCGTATCAAACGAAACGTGTAATACTATAATATAATAATATGCAGATATATTGTCGCGAAAAAAAAAAAAACGTTTTTTTTTTTCTTTTTCATTAATACGAAATAATTTCTTTTCGCTCGTTTAATAAATCTCGTCTTACAGACATTTTGGTATTCTGCCATTTTTCTAGACGTATTTACCGTGAAAATCATTATAAACGAACGTCGTTTGACTTAGCGCGCGCACAATATATATAAAAATATATTACTCTTATACGTACCGAAATGCCGGAAAATCACTATGGGATTTAAAATGAAATTAACCTAACAAAATCCCGATTTTTATAATAATACAATATCGTCGTCACGAAACATTTACGTTTACGTTTTCACGCCGAAATGCGCGTGTGTGTGTGACGAATGCGAAAAATCCATTAAAATGCGTCGATATAGAAAAAAAAACGACCGTATTCTTATTAAACGATTGCATACTTCCCCGCGTTTATTGAATAATTTTCCAAAGAGGACATACTCGTATTATTATACATAACATTATCGCGTTATAATCTCTTTGCAGCATGAGTTCCGAGGTCTCCTATAGTAATAATAATATTATTATTATTATTACAGTGTTTATATTATACAAAACGCGCGTGCAATCGTCACTCGGACACGTGACCCGATAAACTCTTTGGAATAATAATTTCAGCGGGAAATGTTTTTGCGAACGGAACATCGTTTGAAATTTAAATAACATAAATAATGTATGTGTGTGTGTGTACGCGAAGATCGCATAACGATAATATAAATTTACCGATGAAAAATAAAACTACCCTCGAGACGACGGGCGATATTTATATTATAACCCTTCGCGTTTACGTTAATTCGCCGTTCGTTTATGCGTGGCACGCGTGTGTACACGTTAAGTCTAGTATATTACGTCCGTATACCGGGTTACCGTACTTAGGCGCGCGCGTCTTGGGACTTTGCACGTTTTTCCAAATTGTTCGATTTTTAAATATTTTATTTTATTTTTTACTTTATTTTACTTTTTACTTTACAAAGCTAAAATGAATTCTAACGGAACGAACCTCGAGAATGGCGAAACAACGTCTCGTATAATAATAATAATAATAATAATAATAATAGCATAAACCCAACGTGCATTTATATCCTCCTCGATAGATTTTTATTCGCTATACAACGAAATGTATAATATAAATATTACGGTATACGTTTTTTTTTTTTTTTTTTTTTTTTATATATAATACTAAATGGAAATCGAACAAAACGGCCGTTATTCGATAAGGTTTTTTAAATTATACTCGTGTGTTACAATATTATAATATAATAATTATGTAGTGTCGATTGTTTGTCTGGCACGAATGATTTCTACTAGACGCACATATTATATCATAGGTATATAATATATAATTATTATCTTATTTGTTAGCAGTATACCGGTATACGGTTTGCAGTTTTCTATACAAAAACCGAATACCGCGTACACGGTATAATATATTATTATTATTGTACCTAATGTATATTAGTGTGGCTGTCGGTTTGTTTGAAAAGGATCAAAAAGAAAACGGGGGCGACGATTGTTGTCCACGTGTGCGCGTGGCAGCAAAGAGATCGACGAAAACATCAAAAGTCCGTTATAAAGTCTGCGGGTGGTTTTCGCCGGTTCTTTCTCCCTTATGTTATACACAACGTGTGTAACGTTCGCACATAATAATTATAATGTAATGCGTATATATATCTATATATATATATATATATATTATGTATTTATATGCGTATAATGGCGAGGCGTGTACGTGGCAGAACCCGCAAGATGAAAAACAAACAAGGTCGCGCGTATCTCTGACTCATCGAAAACGTTAAACGCGGCTGAAGGAACGAAACGATACGCCGAGGTTCGCTTGTATAAATATATTATAATATGCTCGCAACGTACAGGGTACGATGGGAAATTCGAATCCTGTCAGAAATCCGAATAATCGAAGATGTTATGTCCTCTCGCGGGTACACGACCATTCTGATATACCGTAGTCATCCGTTTTTCCCCCGCCGATCACTTGTGATTCGGAAGTCGTAACAAATATAATATGATATATTATTGCCATTTTTTTTTTTTTTTTGTACGCAATCATAATATTACAGCCGTACGTAAAGAGTGAATCACCCTGTATACAATACATATAATAATATAATATAGATCGCGTACACCGTAATATACCTACTACGTAATTATATACAGTCGTGTAATCGTTTGCTCATTCCGATCGTCCCGTATGTACCTATATAATATTATATAATATTATAACAAGGTACCATAGTTTTATGCGAGCACAATTTAAACCGCGGTAACTATACGGGTTGTGTATATCGTACAAACACAGAACCGCGGTCCCCGGAGGAAAAAACGGGGCGATACGTCTGCACGTATGGCGTTTTTTCGAGTTTTTTTTTCTAATTTAATTTGTTTTTTCCGTACGCGTCACGAGGGGAATCTTTTTGGATCAAAGCAGCCGGATTCCACGCGCACGCGTTACAATTCATTTACTCTCTATTAATATTATATTATACAATATATAGTGCACACACACGTTTTTGTACGGAGGGGTTAAAAAAGAACGTTACAGAAAAAATGGTCCGAATGGCATTATTTTATATTATAAAAATAATGTTGTCAGTTTTCATAACTATCGATTTTTTTTTTTTTTTGTATCGCTCCGTATATTATGTTATGATTAATACTCGCGCGTACGTCTGTTTAATAGTATATAACACGTACAACACAATAACATAATATAACACAAATAAGTACAATTAAACGCGTCGGCGTGTGTATTATCGTAGACCAGTGGTTCTCAACCAACGTGTGACACGTCACCCACTGCGAAAGGATGAAACCACGGTTATGAGAAGAGTGGGGGGAAAAATGAGGGAATTTTAAATTATTTCGAAGGAAATTACCTTATTATCATGGGATCGCCACAGTCCTGCATGTCAGAACGACATTAGATCTAATCGAAAAAATTCAAATAAGATATTTCGCTATTATTACGTTCTGTGTTATAACAATATATTCTACGCACTGCGTTATTTTTACAATAAAAATATGTTTTGTCCATAACGTTTGAAACTTAAAAATCTAATATGCATATTACTTTGATTGCATTTTATATGCCATTGTTATATGGGAGGGTTGTGTACACCTCTCGACGTGTACGTCTGATTTCTACAGAAGACAGACGGGGTTACTCGATCAAAACACAAGTTGAGAACCACTATATGGTACGTTTATAAACGGGGTGGATGAATGTCGATAATATCACATTCTATTATTATTACTACGGATTAATTTATACATTTTATTATCATATATTAATATGATGAGAGTGGTATCAAAAGAGAGCGATCAAAAGGTCTAATATGACATATAACTACCTGGAAACCAAACACGAGGCGACCCAGAGGGCGACCCAGACAAAAATGGATAGATAGAATAAAAGAAGACTTGAAGATGCTGAAAGTATGGGATGGGGAAGAAATGGCAAAAGATAGAGATAGGTGGAGGCAAGTTTGTGTTGCGGCAATGGGCCTAAAAGGCCTGTAGAAAGCCAAGAAGAAGAAGAAGATGAGAATGGTATACCAGCTCAGACCACATAATAATATATACTTATAACTTATAAGTTATAATATATTATACACGTAGAGCCGTTTTATTAATAATATGGCGTATTATCAAGATTCAGATACTGTATGGTTATCGTGTGATTTTTGACATAAATTATAGATTTACAGTCACGTCTTTACGACGTCAGTTGGTTTTTTTGTATGCGATGAACAAGTTATTTTTGTTATGTATATCGGTTTCAATTCGGTATATACGCACGAGGAAAATATGCGATAGCTAACTCTATTTTCTTTCTTACTATATATAGTGTATATTTTTAGTCTCTTGACGATAATCCGATAATATATTATATATAATATATCATCGCGAATATAACAATCATATCCGCGCTCGAAGTTAGGATATGATTTGATAAAAAAATAAAAAAAAAAAAAAACGATAAAAAATTCGTCGATACTAGACGCGTAGACTAAAAGTTCACTAGTAGAAACACTTTTTGTTGGGGAATTTTTTATTTTATACAAGTACATAGTCGCATTTTGTTTAAAAAACATTTTTCTCGACTTTGTTTCGTATATATTTTTGGAACCCTATCGTTTTGTCGCAAAACTCGAAATACATAAAATGCTATCCGGTCCGTTAAACGCTGCAATGTAATTATTATCCTACTCGAAGGGTAAATCAAGAACTATTCGGTATTTGGTCGCTGTATATATTTTTTTTTTTTTTTAATTGTATTTATTTCTCGTCGTTTCACCGATGATCTTTGCTCGCGGGCACGGACACGGCTATAAATGTTAGGCATATTGTTTTACGAAAATCAGTAATTATATAATTATAAATATTATTATATTTATTTTTATATGTATAGGCCACGCGGGCGGAATAGCTGGGCCGAGAACGGGATCAGACGACGACGTTGGCCGGTAATCCGATATTATAATATTATGAACGCGCGACATTCGACAGTATCGATGTCGAGCACTCGGTCCAGAAGGTGAAGCTGAGCGAGATCAACTGCAGACCGTGGATGGAATTTAAATAACTTAATGTACTACGATAAATCCTTTGATTTTATACCCGCCCGGTATCGCGTTATAATAACAATATTTATATAATATAATAATAAATAATAATAAATAAATAAATAAAAATAATATAAAATAAATAATAATATATAATATATTATTATATAATATAATATTATATTATTTCGTATACGGAATACGTATTATACGTCTGTATAATATAATATATTTGTGCGTACGGATGGAAAAGGTCGAAATTGATTTTATCCTTTCTCTCAGGGATGCAATGCTGCGTTACGTCGTCGACTTTTGGACCGGTTCGTCGAATATCATTGAATACAAAACGTAACGAATTTAAATCATTTTTCTTCTCGTATATTCATCTTGACTATCTTAACGTTCCGTTATAATATGCGGAGTCTGCAGGTTATTATAGTTACAGGTATTTTAAATTTTAAATTTTTTGTAATTAATACAATCGCGCATTTGTTATTTGTAGTAAATAGGTTCATCATGTTCTCAGCACCGCCCATTGAACATTTTTTTTTTTTTTTTTTTACAATCCCAGGGATTCGATTATGTCAGGTTTATGCTTCAGGATTGCGTTATAGTTTATAGTTTTCAAGTGTGTAAGGGATACCGGCTCCGCTCGCTTACTCAATCGCCGCTTCGTGACACTTTTCTTGAGGATGGAGCTTCGCCCCAAGGGACTAAAAATTACCAAACTAATTCGTGTTTGTATAACTCTAATACCTGATACCAGTGTACGGATAGTCAGGGGTTTTGTTTGACCTAAAACTATGCTTCGCGAGACGGCCTCATAGATAAAATTATAATTATATTAATAATGAAGTTTTTTTTGGTCATAACTTAGGAAGAAGAGACAATCCAACACAAACCTAGCACATTTGAAAACCCTGGGTTTGATAAAAAAAAATTTAATGGTGCTGGGGCATAGTCTTGTGAAAAATGACGATTTTAATAACTATTTATGTACGAGCACCGAATCTGAGAAAAAAAATACGTGTTTACGCGCGTTTTTCGGTTGTTTATTAATATTTTAGTATATACCTAAAACTCAAATGACTATTACACTTTAGTGCGGTACGCGTGTGCGTATAAAAACTGATCAAATATTTACACGGATACGAACATATAAATCTCTGCAGAGAATTATAAAACAGAAAAAAAAAAGAAATTAATTTAAAAATAAAATAAAAACTGCTTGATCGCGAGAAGTGATACGGACAACGTGTTCTCGATGTATTTTCGCATTGAACGTAAACACGGTCTTGGTTATTATTCAAAAAATTAAAAATAAAGTTATTTATATTACGCGACATATATTATTTATATTATAATATAACAACTATACGGTAAAATGTTTGCGAAACGTTTTTTAACCGAATTATGCCTTTTTCTTTTTTTCTTCTGTTTTTATTGTGCGTATAAATGTATAAATTACTGGTCTCGTTTGAAAAGGAAAAATGTAAAAGTGTACGCGTGTGCCCGGCCGTCCTCGACGAAAAAGAAACTGCGTTAAAACTATAAAACGAAACTTTATGTTTGGACGAGCGCATTTCGACTGCACGAAATATTCAAAATCCTACATTTGAAAAAAACGTTTTATAAAATCGAGGTAGGTAGTCGTATTATTATTTAAATGTTAAACGTTATATTATATTATTATCATTACAATAAATTCGACCGTAAATACGACAAAAAATAAATGTTTGTATTTCTCGGATCAACAATCAAAACGCTCATCATATTATTATTATTATTTGGTCGATAGTTGGACTCGAAAATCGACCTATGGAATGGCCACGTGCCGAAAGTATACGACCGAAGTTTATCGCTTATGGCGGTTAAACGCGGACACGTTTATTTCGCGACGTAAACGAAGGAGATTCTATATATATATATATATTATATATTATAAAGTAAGTACCTACACCCAGAACCGCGGTTGTTAAGATAAGACCCGACCGCGGATTGTTATTCAAATCGTTTCGGAAGATACAGCCGTTTGTCGTTGTTTCGCTAATACGCCGCGCGTTATTTTATTTAGGTATACCATAAAACCGCGTCTATATAATATTATAATATTATAATAATAATAATATCAAGACGAATAATTTATACCCGACCCGACCTGTATCATAGTCGTGTAATATTATATATATCTCGTGTAAGATTGCCAACGGACACGTGTATAATAATAATATAGTAATAATAAGCGAGCACCAAGTTATTATATATAGATCAGGGATTCTCAAACTGTGGTACGCGTATCCCTTAGGGGTACCTACTCAAATAATTTTAAGAGGTACGAGCTTGCTAACAAATCTTTAAATTAAAATAGAGGAAAAAACTCTAAAATCCAAGGTAACATTTGCAAATTTCAAGCTTAAAACGATACCGTATCTAAAATATATTATATAATATATAAAAAAATGTACCTATGTAAGTTTTTAAATTGTTTTATATGTATATATGTCAGTTAAGTAACTAAGAAGGGGTGCCCAAAAAAATATATCGGTAAAAAGGGTTACAGTGTTCATAAAAGTTTGAGAATCCCTGATATAGATAAATGCGTCGCGAGACGACGACCTTCGTATTACGCAATAAAATTATTATTATTGCGTATTTTAAAAATGACAAAACATCGAACCGAAATCGTAAAAAGAAAGATTATTTTCGTCATTTATATATGTACGTATTACACGTACTTATTCGGGTTGTGGTCGATTTAATCCTACCACCCCCCCCCCCCCGACGATAAAATAACGAGTAAACCTTTGGTA
The DNA here is from genome assembly GCA_021307375.1 of Tetraneura akinire. Classification (NCBI taxonomy): domain Eukaryota; kingdom Metazoa; phylum Arthropoda; class Insecta; order Hemiptera; family Aphididae; genus Tetraneura; species Tetraneura akinire. Next base: position 9,901,620 of record JAIUCT010000017.1, on the reverse strand, counting down.
TGGAAAATAATTTCGGAGAAATCCTCTTCTATATAGAACAAGAGACTATACCTCTCAACTTTCAATTTATATAGATTCGAGATAAATCGATTATGAGTTTCAAACGTCAATATAATATTTAAAAAATTTTAGTATTTCGATTGCTTATCCCGATGATTTTTTAAATTTATAAAAATAAAGGAATATTTTTCGGACAAAATTTGCAATAACTAAAACGTGGCATCTAATGTATTTATTATTATCCAATGTATTTATAGTATTCCGTTTGATTATCGTCCGTTAAAAGCTTGTATATGTTCAACGTCAGGCCAAAGATTTTATTCTTGATGATAACTGCTAAAAATAATATTGATTATATTATATCTACCATTCGACAGATCTGTTAGGAGAAAAATGTTAAATATGTCTTATAAAATCGACGTATACGTAAAAACTGATTATTATTTTTTTGTTTTGCCAAACTTCAATCGTCCGCCTACCATTTTTTTTTTTTTTAATCGCGAATCGAATCCTTTATGGGATGCGATTTTGCTAATTAATTAATTTAAATATATATTAGAGAAAAATTGCAAAATTCCACTCAAATTAATAATAATGACGTATAAAAGTATAATGCCCAATGAATTTCAACGGAAAAACGGGCAATTATTCTTTATAAGTCGCAGCTCGCAGCGGTATATTGTTCTGTAATATAATAGAAATGCGAATTTTACGGTTGTGATAGTCGAATACGAATTAAAGGTAAGTACTCGTATTATTATTGCCAAAATGCGATTTTTGGTATATATTATTAAAATGTTCTAAATATGATATTTTATGCAATATCTTATTATTTTATCACGCACACAACGACAATGTCCGACGAACGTAAACTTTTACGCATTGAAGGACGTTAATAATAATAATAATATATAACTATTTAATTACGATTTCGTCGTATCGCGCGCAGAATGTAATAATAATGATAATAATAATGATAATAATAATAATATATTATACGTATTATAGATAACTCATTTAAATAATTGCACGGTGTTTATATAAACGGACGGGACGATAAAATTAATTTATGTCAACTCCAACGGCTATTATTCTGTTTTCGGCGCGAAGAAGTTTTGTATACGCGCGACACGGTCGAAAGTTTGCTCGTTTTAAAATATACACTCCACTTTAAATTATTATTATTATTATTATTATTATTATTATTATTACTATAATAATATTATAAACTGTCTGTTATAGAACACTATAAGTTATAGTGTTATATGTTATTGTATTTAATGTTGTTCCATATCGTGTAAAACGTACGGTGAAACGAGAGTGTAATAATGCGTAAGCCGAACATATAATATTATGTATAATATATGGCGAAAAGACGATAATTAATAATAATTAATAACAATAATAATATCGCGTTGTTACGATTAAATTATTATAATACGATTATCATGATAACGTCAACAGGTGTAATATAAGAGAAGTTATCCGCATGCGCGTGTAACCGTCACGATTCTTAAAGAAATCCGCTTTTCCGATAAAGTATACGTCTTATATATTATATACGTTAATCGATCAACTGTCGCCGGTATATACGGATTTACATAAAATATTTATACGTATAATATTTCTTCGGATTATGCCGGGAAACGCGTATTTATTATTGATTTATAGGTATATCGAAAATCATCTCGACTCGAAAACGTTTCCGGACGATTCGCCGGCGAAATTATCGTATCATTTATATTTTTATAGTCCGAGCGCGTGTTATATCTAAATCGCGAGGAAATATTTGAAAATCGTTAATATTTATTATAGAGTGCTGCGTGTTTGTATATCAACGTGAAAAATCTGAACTGTATCGGACCTTCAGAGATCTCGTCGGAATTTATCGCCTTTCCAGTAATAAAATCAAATAATAATAATCAAATCGAAACTATTGAAAAATGTCGTGTTATTTTATGTCTAAAGTTTTAATTCGAATCGTAACGTAACATAATCAATAACAATAGCATAAAATGTCGCATACATAGACTACATAATTACGTGTATTATTATAATATTATATTATCGTCCACGAACAATTATTTTCGACGAATTTACTTAATTTTATTATACAACAATTATTGTCGTGTACCATAACTAGCAGCCATAACTTATAAAAATATTATAAAAATAAAATATCGAGTTCACATTATGAATTTATGATTTCGGCCTTTTTATAAATTAAATACGTAAATATTTAATATACTAGTTATTTATTCTAATAAACGGAAACTTTATTCAAAAATAACGATCAAAAACAAGGTGAACGGTTAAAAGACGCATCAGGCAAAGTGACGACTAACATTATAAAATGGCGCCGAAAGGAAGCAATAGCGGTCGACCAGCTGCAGAGATTGACGAGAATATAACTAACTTTCTGGGGAAAAAGACGAATTTTCTCTAACGAATCGTGATTTATTGCGTATAATTGCTTAATAAAGTTAATTTTTTTATAATTATCAACGTGCGTGTATATATTATCGTTCACTACACAAGAACCACGGTCGTGTTTAGTTGCGGTGTACGCAACATCAATATAATATTATAACAATAAAATGCGAACGATTTTGGGGTTCATATTATAATAATCGTTTTGAATCACAATTAATTAAACTGGAAACTGTGGTTATTGAAGCGTTCGTCTAATAGTCATCTCGTACGTTGAAATATTAAAGAATCGCTTAAAATTATTTACCCGCGGATTCGTAAACCGACATATATTATATTATAAAATAATATAATGTGCGCCGCAGAATGTTTTCCTTTTTTCCACGTTTACAAAAACATGTTTACAGAGATCAACAACTATATATATATATATACATGGACGAAGACCAATTATTAAATTGATTTAGGCTTTTTCGGCGCTTTTCAACGTTCATACATGTAGTGATTGTATATTAAAATATTTCCCCAAAGGTTGTTATTGTTACGATGAAAACTCGCATCGCATACGCTTAAACAAATTAAAAAGTAGACGTATACGAATGATAAACGCTCATACCAGGTATTGTTTTTTCAAGAGATTATATCCCGAATTCGCTGTGTATAATAATATCATGTTCGAGTAGTACCTATAGGTATATATCGTTATTTTAATCGATTTTGCGCGTAAAAATTAAAAAAATAACGTTCGATTTGAATACGTTTTTAACAATATAATATAAGAATATTCAGCAACGGATTGTAATATTTTACGTAAAACTGTAACGTATGTGTGCAAATATAATCATCAATTTTCGTTTTTTTTTTTTTTGTTTTTTTTTTATATCCATATACAGGAGCCTAAACTAAAATTATTTCCTAAATCCGCGCACGTTTTTACCACGACGTACCCGCTATATTATAATAATATTATTATATATTATGATATACACCGAAGAAAAAGGTATGCCTACCAGCTACTATACCCGTAATAATATAATATACATTATTATACGATAGCGGTATAACGGTGAGTATAAAATATTACGTTTCGTGTGGTACCACGGTATGTCGAGTCACGGGAGAGCGCGGTAAATAATAATAATTCACGAGGAAAAATGACGTAAATCGTGTAATAATAATAATAATAATAATACATACCGCAGGTGAGCTCGTTAAGACACGAACGATCGACGACTATTATTAATCAAGTACCTCCGTGTTCGAGTGGACGTGTATATTTTGTTTAACGTTCGTCAATATAAAATGGCATTTTCCTCGTCAATAACAATAATACGTAATATCATTGCATATCACATCGAAAGAGCGATGACGATTTGTTTGCGATACACTTGAGAATATTCGCAAAAGTCGGATTATTTTTTACATGAAATATTCACTCGTCGTCAATCGTCATTTCTTCTAGCGATCGTCTTATATACGCTGTGACCGTCTCTCGATATATTATAAAAAAATATTATTCGATACGTTATGATAATAAAAATACACGCGAAAATATTATTTATAATAGTGCGCGCGTATCTCCCCGTACGGAAAAACTGATAATATAAAAATTATGTAACCAGAACTCGTGGAAAGGAGATTTGGAACGTTTGAATAGCGGTTGAATACGCATTGTACCGGCCATACCACGTTTACCGCGTTCAATTTTTAGATCAATCATATATTATGCAGGACACTCGCCGTCCATAGAATATTATTATGTAATCAGTCGTCGGAGGAAAATATTGTTATCTTTAATATTGTGCGCACGATAATAGTTTATGACGATGTGATACGAACCGCATATTATATTATTACATTGATATCACAATAAAACTAAAATGTCGATCAATTTTTTTTTAGTCTTCTAAGAAGTTTCTCTTCTAACAAAACGGCCAATCAATTTATCAATATTTATCTATCTACGTGTAAATTCTTAACCATTCCGATTTATTCAGTTATTTTGTAACTTATAAAATTAAAATGTGCATTCAAAGAAAAAAAAATACGACGAAAAATTGTAATTAAATACGATATTACATTTTATAGTCGTTATAGCTACTATATATACTCGTAGTATAATAATAATTTTCATTTTCGAGGTTTATTGTAATACGGATTGTACAGTTTACAGGTGTCCTCGTCGCGTTAATTGTGTTGTGAAAAATATGGTAGTGTTTTTTTTCTATGTATACGGACGAATAATTTTTAATGAATTAACCCGTCGCGCGCAACGTTATATTATTATGTTTACAAAATAAAGGTTAACTGTGCCGAAACCGAGCGATATCATTTTATATCAACAGATGTCTACCGTGTACTTATGAGAGATTAAATTAATTTTTTTATATTTTTTACGTTTTTTTTTTTTATAATATACTTAAAAAGATACACGTTAATGAGTACGCACGCGAAACGGCGTTGTGTGCGGAAAGTTTTTACGACGAATTATATAATACATCAGAAAAAGTCTAAAAAAAAAAAAAAAAAAAAACGTAATTCGCAAGACAAACCAAAAGTTTGAAGAAAAAGGTTCATATACTCGCCCGGTACGTTTTTATAGTGTATTTAAATTTCATTAAATTATTCGTTCGTTATTAACGAATTTAAAATATAAAATTATAATAATATATTGATAACCGCATTTTAGTGATTCGTCGTCTCGTGCCGTCTGTTATTACTCGTATTATTATTATTATTATTATTATTATTATTATTATTATTATTATTATTATTATAGAATGTGAATATTTTAACCGGGGCGGAATACGAGTGAAATCGTTTGATGAATAATTTACATTCTCGGAGATATCGGGGAAAACGAACCGTCGAAAATCGACTCGAATGTTCGCTGTTTAAACAAACGTTCGCGTTTTTTACCGCGCCCATCATCAATTTCGGCGGTTCTTTTTTTTTTTTATTATTATTTCTAGACCTAGAGAATTCGATAAAAAACTAAAGAAAAAAAATGACCTAAGCGAAACTACGCGTCCGTTTAAACTCTCCGTTCGCGTACCTCAAACGGTATAAAAAAAAAAATACCGAAATAAATAAACGACTCGAAGAGCGAGAAAATGTCGGTCGTTTTCACACGTGAAAAACGAACGTTTACGAACAAATTTCGCCGTTTTGGGAGAATTTAACGCGTTTTTTCCGCACACCGCGACGGCGGAAAATCGTTCACGAACGACGACCGTTTCGTATATAGAAGTTAATAATAGTTTAAAAACAACAAAAAAAAAAAAACAACACTTTGAAAAAAATAAATTACTCTTTTACCAGTTGTAAATTTAAGTTTCACACACCCGCGGTACGTACGCGTGTTAAGGGTACCTATCTCGTATGATAAATATTTTAATTTCAAAATATAATTACTATAATAATTATAATATTGTGTTAGCTGTTAGGTGTTGCCCCGAATTCGAATAATACGGCGGAGAACAAACTAAACGACGTGTAAAAAATAATTCCTGAGCGACTGCATTTTAATTTCGTCCGCGACACTGTTTAAACCGAATATAGAGTGGACGACTTTTTTTTTCTTTCACTAAAATAAATATACACGTAAGTACATTTTATTATACGTATTTTTAACCGTAAACACGTCGTTATCAATTCGTTTTTATTTGTAATAAATTATACGCATTGCGATAACTAAATTATTAATTTGCTACGCCAAATTTATTTTTCCATATTATTTACGTTCTTTTTTTCTTTTTATCTTTTTAAGCTTTTATCGATATTTTTTAATATTTATTTTGCGGAGTTTAAAATAAATATACCTATATTTTTTTTAAAAATTTAAACTAATAATATCGAAAAAAAATCATTTCCTTGCTCCACCACAAACGTATACTATTTATGCGTAGATAGATATTTTTTATATTATATATATATAATATAAGGGTTGTTTTGAAGAGGAGAGTCGGAAATTATTCGCGTTAAAAAAATTGACCATATCTACGTAATAATTTTTCCCCCCGATATATTATTCCGTCCATATTGTAATCTATACCCGTATACCTTATTTCCGGTCGTAGAATATTATAATATTATCATTATTATTATTATTATTATTATTATTATCGTGTCCAATCGTCTGGTCGATGTCGCGAACATTTTGGATTAACGTCAATGGTTGTTCAATGACGAATTTATAAAATACGAATATAAGCGTGTATATATTTTATTATTATTATTATTTAACCGGCTTCATCACGTCGTAAATTCGCTGGAAATGTCATTTATTTTGTACAAAAACGATTTAATATATACGCTCTATTATCGTATAATATTATACACGTATATTATTATATCATTTGGATTTTAATATTATTTACACCGAAAGAAATTACGATAAATCGCGAAATCGATCGAAACACGAGCTAGAGTATAGTTTTGGCCGGTAATATTATTTTCGTCCGACGACAGCGTATTACTACTATACGTTATTACTATACGATAATTATTCATTCACAATGGTGGCAAATGAAAATGCAAAAAAAAAAAAAATTATAAACACCGAACGAGTTCCAAAATAACGCGAGCGAAAAATAATTAAAATTCGGACGCGGATAATTTATTTGCGTCCCTTTAAAACAATTCGTACGAACCATCTATTATCGTAATATATGGGATAATATGTATATTATAATAAGAATAATAATAATAATAAAAAAAAAGTTTAAAATTCGAAAAAAATAATTGCAGTTTTCTTCCTCACGTATATTTTTAGGTTATAATACGGTCAATACGCATATCGTACGTGCGTCTAACGTTATAATAATATTATTATTATTATTTCGTCGTAGAGTGTTTTCGATGGCATGATTGTGTGTCAAGATAACACGAGATTTATTATAATATTATAATATTATGCATTCTTCTACAATGCACGTCGCGATAATGGCACATGTTTAAATATACGTATACAGGGTCACCCACGTCTATTTACACATTGTAATATGTTCCCGAAAAATTATTAAGATTTTTCAATGGTGTTTATTAAAAAATTATTACTTTCCTAACGGACTATATATTAATATTAATCAAAGACATATTAAATTAAAAAGATTTAAACATCTCGTAAAAAGTTATATTTTTTTACGTTTTAAGTTTACTGGAATACGAAAATAGCCAGAGTTTATAGAGTACAATATTTCATGATAATTTCGACGAGTCGATCTTTCGATAATTTAATGAAATGATTTTTAGGAAATTATTTAATTTAAACGAGTAGTAATACGTAGTGTTATATCCATTACCTATACCTAACTAATAATTTGAAAAAAAAAACACTGTTCGAAAATATTACATTTTCTCGGAGAAATTACAACGAGTGAACGTGCGACACCCTGTATAGTGTATACTCGTAGTATATTTTCATAGGAGATACGTATAATTCGTAAACGCAAAGTTTAATCGGTCAAAGTTTATATATTATATATTCGTCTCGTTTGGAATTCGAATATATTCAAACACCGCACGTGTATTTCCGTATAATAATCGTGGGTAATTAAAAAACGTATCGCCCCACATACCGGACCGAAACTAAAATATTATTAATTATTATTACGCGTATTATAATATTTAAATATTATTTTCACGCCGCCGACGAGCACACAATTTAATATTTATCGTTTTATTATTAAAACCCGGCGATTATTATAGATTACAGTCGAACGAGGACACGAACGAATATCATTTTTTGTATTGCCGAACGATAAAAAAATAAAAACAGGAGTCGGACGAAAGTTAAAATATTTTATTCCGATAACATTGTACCTGTATATTATACACACTTATAAGTATTATTGAAAGTTAAATTGATTTTTAGAACGATTCAGTAATTTTCTGCGTGGCTTTAATTTTATTAAAACGAGAAATAAAGGTATATATTATAATAGGTACCAATAATACTCTGGTGTTGCGGCGCGCAAGATTTCACACAAGAAATTATTAAGACTTAAGATAGTAAATACGAGGGGTAAAAAAATATTTTTTCTCTTAGAATTCTGTTCTCGGCCGTAGTCTCTTATCTGATACGGATATCAGAGATAAATTCGAGAAGAGAAAAAACGCGTAATATGATTATATTGAGATTCGAAAGAATATCGGCGTACCTAATAATAATAATAATTGTACCTGCCTATTATAATATTATGTAATTGAATTATTTCCTTATTATATTATCGCAGCGTATCGTTTTTTTTATTTAAGGAAAAAAATAAAATAAATGTTAAACGACTAATAAGAAATAATACGAAGACTTCGTTGAAACCTTTCTGAAAATGTATTAAAAAAAAAAAGGAAAAAAATGATTTCTCTCGGAACGGGCGGAAGATCGTATTATTTCGTTAGAACTTTAAAAGAGTACAAGACGCGGAAGGTCGTCTCGGGATAGTGACTGCATAATATAATATTATTATACAGTAACTGCACGGTGACAAAATGTATTTTTAAAGACCATTTTTTTTTTTTTTTTTTTTTGTTCATTTCGCATTATTTATTTCGAGAGCAATAAATTTGTCGACTATATAGGTACAACTTGCACATAATATATTTTATAACGACGTAGACGAGATAATTATTGTATATTTGAATCACTAATTTCGGAAAGTGGATACGTCCACTTTTTGACGAAATTTAGTTATCACCGGATTTGTATTTATATCTGCCTTAAATACATAATATTTTGTGTAAAAACGGGACTATATAGCCCATTAAAACTTTATGGAAATATTAGCTGTTAAAGATTGCGTTCAGTGCAAGACATGTCTTCTTTTTGCACTAATAATATAATGTTATTTAATTAATATGATAACACGATCTTATTTTCACTCATTATTATCAGTCAACTCTACTGTTTTTCATTATTGTTTGTTGATAACGTTCGTCATTATAATATTTTAATAAGTGTGCTATCGCGTTACGCGCTGTATGAATTTTTTTTCTCTTCAAATTACGCGTTTTACGCGCGTTATTTAAAAATATTATAATATATAACTTCTCGTCGAGCTTGCCGCCCTTTCCCATTGGAAAACGTCCAAACACCAGAATTTGAATTTCGGCGCGCGTATACCACGGTATAAAATAAACGTATAGGTATATAATATACACGCATTCGAGGCGAAAGAGCTCGAACGAGCGAAAGGTTGCCCAAAGGAAACATTTTCCCCGGACCGTCGGGACGTAACGACGACGATATCGATTCGGTTTTCTTTTATGATACGCCTATATATTCAGCGCGGAAAACTCCAGTCAGTTAATGGAAAACGTTAAAACTTAACGTCTATATACGTATATAATATTATATACAAGTACGCATTTCGGTATAATATTTTATATTTATTATTGTTTTCGCCTCGCTGATTTATTGGGTTCATTATATTTCCTCGGTGCCGTTTTTACGATTCCCGTTTCGTTGCGAATAATACGTATACATAATATATATATATATATATATTATAAGTTTAATATCGTTAAATCGTACTGACAAGCCGTGCCGATGCGGCCATCGTACCTAAAAATCCAAACGCGGTTTACGTTTACATTATTGCAGTGATTCGGGCCCGTCGTGTCATTCGATTATATTTTCAGAGATTTTATTTCGGATGACGTGCGGTCTTATCAAAAAAAAAAAAAAATTCCACAACAAAACGCGTTGTTTTCGAATAACAATATTCTTTTTTAAAAAAAAAAAATAAAGTTAAATAAATCATATTTTTTTTTATTTTATTTTTTTTTTTTTTTTTGACAAACGCACTATATTATAAGTATTAGGACACATAATGTATAAAAATATACATATTATATTATAATAAAAAAATGAATAATAATCCATATTATAGTTTCGTTCGAAATGCGTCCGACGTACGAGACGTCCGGAATGAAATCACGCGTTACCGCGTTTGACCAAATCTAACCGCGGTCGTGTTTATAATTTCACTCGAGTATAGTTACATATATATATATATAATAACGTAAGGGTTCGTTATAGGTTTATACGCGTACTTACATTATACACATAGAAGATGCGTCGGATCTATACTGGCAACCGACCAAAGTTTCGGTTATGACGCACTGTTAATTTTACGAATAGTTCGAAAGCATAATATATTATATATTATGATAAGGATGGTGCGCGGAATCGTTTGTAGACTATACGAGAGTTTAATAGTATATATGTTGTATATATTATACAGTCTGTACGCACGCATATGATATTATTATATTATATATAGTATGGTCGTTTTATACGCGGGAATTTCTCTCCCTTTACCGCGGTAACCGTCAGGTTAAATATCTCTTTCGCCGCCCTCGCCCGCTGACAGACGCTGGACCGCGGTAGTTGTAGGTCGTATGTATACCGAACCGTATATATAAGAGCAGGATACCGCATTCCGGTCCGGACGAGCTTCGCAGGTAAACTTAAACCGCGAACGGCTCGCGTATATAAGCGCGGGTTAGGTCGGGTACATACATTTATTATAATACGGTTACGCGGGCCACGTATATAACGCGAAAACGTTTCCCCCGAGAAACCGGACACGGTCCGATGCGCACGCATATCATCCGCCTTTTTACGCGTATGTTTAATAAGTAATAACTAATAACTAATAACTAATAACTAATAACTAATAACTAATAACTTATTAGTAATAAGTAATAACTAATAAGTAATAATAATAATAATACAAGTATTTTTATATAATATTTATATATTATATTATATTATTATTATTATTATTATTATTATTATTATTATATTTATTATATCATAACGGACATGGTCCAAACTCTTCGGTGGATTTTCATCCCTCTCTCTTCTTCTAACTTTTCGGCGCGAGCGGATGTACCATTGATAATTAATTTCTCCAAAAGGGCGCGAACAGCAACAACCACCAAAGTGGCGTTCCGCCGGGAAACGAGCTACGACGATCCCGGACCCACGCGAAATATAGTTCGCTCGTCCGGGGACTCAGGGGTGAATGTTGATGTTGTATTTGCAGGGTTTGAGGAGTTAGGGGTGGTTTCGGACTGGAGACCGCCGCCGCCGCCTTGCATGATTTATAATCGCACCGCACAAGAGGTTGGTGTTTTGGCTTGTTTCCCGTCGGTTGAATATTGCAATAGGCCGAGCCTATATACAATTATACATATATATAATATATATATATAGTTCGCCTACCGTATACCCCGCGACCGCGACCACGACCACGGTTACCCGGTGAATAAATTATTACCGTTCCGTGTAGGTGATTATTATTAAACACACACGCGCTCAGAGTATATTATTATTACTATTATATACAAACGATATATATATTATATGTATTATTATTATTATTATTATATATTGCTCGCTACTAGCATAATGTACCTATATAATATTATAATGTACATAGATCATAGCGTATTGGTACTATATAGCTAATAATTTATACATCACAAAATACGCCGTGCACTTATACATAAAATATTCACCGCGTTTGACTTGTCGTTGTACCTACATAACCGACTTGTCGGTGTAGTAGTAGTTGTTCTTGTTGTAATAATATTGCTATTTATCTATTATATATTACAATAATGCATTATTATACCGAAATATATTTCCGTCGTTTCGGGACGTATCGTATATACTCGTACTCGTTGAAATAATTATTATTATTAACGATAACAATCATACAAAGTGCGCATATAACACATTGTACTTAAACGAACGTATATTGTTATAACTTCGGTTATTATTTTGTAGGACCCCGAAACGCGTATGGGAACGTTAGCAGTACGTGCTCTTGTTATACGCATATAAATATTAAATACATATAATTGGTATACCTAACTCGAACTTTAGCTTTTATAACCCGATCCAACGTGTTGAGCCTTAACCCTGGGGTTTAAAACAAACCGTTAAATCGGTCGTCCGAACCTAACCTAAATAATATACCGGACCCAGAGACTAGGTCGAGTATTTTTACCTACTCGGGAGCGTTTCGAGTGTTTCGCGAGAGAAGGGCTGAAAAACGATTTTTATCCGTCGATGATATCATACGGAACGCCGTGTATAATTTTTAATAATGTTGAAATGCATACGAGTATTATAGTGGCACGATATACCGACGATAGACAGAATGACGTTTCACAATGGCTTAGTATGTAAAAAAAACCCAAAACGTTTTTTATTTATATTATTGAAATCTCCGTACTTAATAATAATACATTGTACGTATATTGTAAATATTGTAATCGGCTCGTTCAGGCATAATTATACGACTTCGAGTGTGCTCGCGCTTAAAAAAATAAAAACGATTGAACGATTCCCGTACTAATAATAATAATAATAAAAAAAAAAAAATTATATATTTCGCGTAGTTGAACTTTCCTCTCTAACTTTCCCTCCGAAACACAAACTGTACAACGTATAAACAGTAAATACGTATATGAAAAATATTAAATTAAACCTGGGCGAAATGAATCCATTTTTTATGTAGGTATAATATTATTTTTTTTTTTTTTCGAAAATAATTTTAGAAACACTACGATAATATAGCGCAATATAGCGAATTCGACGACAAATTATTATTATTTTACGTGTTATTTCGTTTTCATTTAATTGTTATATATACGTGAGAAACCAAAACCCATTAATTCGTACAGTTCTGGAAAAGAACCCTACAGGAAAAAGACTCATAGACCGAAAATGAGATGAGAGGATGTAGTGAAGAAGGACCTGGAAGAATTAGGAGAAGGAAGTGATTGGAAGGCACGAGCAGCAGACCGAGAGGGATGGAAAGCTGGATGCATGACCTAGAAGCCACAAACACCCAAAAAAAAAAAAAAAAAAATACGTAATTGTTCGTCCTATGGATCGTCTTAGCCAAACACAAATGTATCATATGAATTATTATAATATAATATTCGTCTTCTATTCCTACTATATAATAATTTATCGATCAGCCAGACACGGTATTCATAATATTAAAATAATAATATAATATCAAAATCTAAATCAACGCTCGATCCGATAATGCTGCGGCGATTTATTATTACTAAAAATATATTAATATACCGTTTTCGTGTCGATTGCCGATCGTTAGTTTTTCGGTCGTGAAAACGTGCGAACCGACAGATAGCGGCGACACGCCGTCTGCGATTTTCATTAAGTCGCTTCCCCGTCCGGAAACGAATGTATTTTCGCATCGTTCGACCGTACCTATACCGTATACGTATATAATAAATATATATATATTATATTATATTATTAGTCGATTATAAAAATCGCACACGTAATAGTTTTTCTTCCGGGACGAAAATATATAAATCACAGTCACGTTTTCGAGTCTCGTTCGTTGTTATATATTATACTTTATAATAAGACGCCCTATATAGCCTGCATGTATTATTGGTTTTATTATTATTATTATTATTATTATTATTATTATTATTATTATTATTATTATTATTATAATATTTTAGTTTCGACATGCACGTTATAAATAGGTACATACGAGTATAATCGAGAAATTAAAGTTTCATTTCATAAATCGAACGAGACAATATTATGTATAATATTATTATGGTACAAAGTCAGTATAACCGTCGTCGATAAAAATTATAAGGAAATTGTTTACGATTTTTTATATAAATATAAACTAAATTATTGTAAACTGTATTGTATGGAAAACAAAAGAAAAAATACCGGCGGTTGTATCGAGTTTCGTGTATAGTTGGTTTATTTTTTTTTTCTTATTATTATTATTAAAATACCGAGAAACCACTACAACTCGTCGTAGACGGCAATGGATTATATAATTAAATTAAACGTAAATCTCTCGGCGAACGATCAGTACCGAGATTTAATTAAATATCTATTCAGACGATTATTCGTATATAGACGATTTGTCGTGGAAAATAAAAATAATTCCCTATCGCCGCTAACATTGATAACGTTGTAATTATAAATAAAAATACGCGAATATTATTTGTTCATTTCTTTTTTTTTTCCTTCTTTTTTCTAATAAATTTTTTATACCGTCGCTTTAGCTGTATATAGTATATACTCGTACAGTCGTACGTTATACTTATTTATACGTTTATAATATATGCAAAAAAAACGAATTTCACTTTATTTTACGGTAAAAATTTTACCTAAATACGACGTTATAATAATATAATATGTATATTATTTTATGCGATATACGTGACTCCCCACATTATTATTATAAGTTCGCGATTTTTTTTAAAAAAAAAAAAACCTTTTATGTCTTCGTGTGTCGCACACGTCGTATCCCCGTTATAGCCGTTCGGGGGATGATCTTCACGTCGCCATTAGATGATATCCGATGTTAAAGCCGTTCTCGGTATCTGTAACGATCGCTCATCGCAAGGGTTCGTTTCGCCGTTCTTATGATGTGGAGAAGTCCTTTGAGTTATCTCGCTTGTATATACGGTCCAGGATGATAATATACTCGTATAATATATAAATATACGAGCGCAGACACGAACAATATTGTCAGAGCATAATATTTATTTATTTTTTTTTTTATCATCATCTCAAAATCCCTCTCAAAGGTTACACTAAACATGTTATATTATGTATATATATATGTATACACGTGTAGAAACCAGAAACGAAACGTACGGTTTTAAAAAAATAAATAAATATAATATGTATAATATAATATAAATAATTCAACAGACACGTTTATTATGGTTGAGGTTATATTTTTCGTATTTTAATACAATATATGTATTTTTTTTTTACGACAAATTATAATTAAAAATTCATCGTTTTTCTTTTCTTTAATCTTCAAACTTTATGCTAATAAGTATATACCTACTACATATATATTATATAACTATATACGCGTTTCGTACCCCAATTTCGTCGTCGTTTAATCTTTTAACTACTTTCATTGTACTTTCTAAAGAAAAATAATAACAATAAAAAAAAAAAAAAAAGTAAAATATCGCCGTTTTTGGGTCGGCGTTTATAGGTGGTTTTTATCTTCCTCCCTATACATTCCACGAATAAATCGTTTCGTTTCGAATAGAATCCATATAATATAATATACGTATACATAATATTATTACAATACCGGTACTCGTCATTATCACGTTTTAATCGTTCGCGATTTACTCGATAAATTAACGCGTGGTCCGACGATAAACTATTCGAATATTATTTTGTAACTCTGACGCATTACGGTTAAACGCATATACGTACTTAGGTGCAAATCAATAATGCATCGCGATTAAATTTCGAGTCTGGTACCCGAACGCCATTGTAAACCCCGTCGTGTCGTCTGTATACATATTGTATATATATATATATAGGTTTGCGAGTAAATAATGCAATTTGTAATTACGAGCGAATTCGACGCGATCGTTTAAATATTTAAAGGAAACGCTTTCGGTCGGCGTTTGGTTTTAAAATATACAAAAAAAGAACAAAAAAAAAGAGAGAAAAAGAAATCACGTGAATAATAAAAGAAAAAAAACAATAAAATTTTCAGTATTTTTATTAAATTGCATGCGTGCAATGATTTCCTTGTATATGAATAACTTAAATTTTTAATACCCGGTATATTATACGAGTATAATAATATTATAGTTATAACGTTAAAAAGTGCGTATAGTATACGAATGATTTACGAAAACGTCGAAATGACCTAATTTTACAAATTTTATAATAATAATAATAATAATGATAATGATAATAATAAAAATAATAATAATAATAATATGTTATATTATAAAATAAATAAGTTATTTATCCCGAGTTTTCATTATTCCATCCATTTTTCGATCTATGTCCACAGTGGAAATTCTTTTTAATAATTCATCGTGTATATTATACTCGCAAACATCCGAAGCTCGCACATTGTGTAGAACGTTAAAATATTGTACGCGTTTTATTATATTATTCTTTTTTTCTTTTTTCTTTTTTTTCGCGGTTCTATTTACGCAACTGTATTTATTATTAACGTTGTAATTTATAAACATTTTCTCTTCTTCTTCTTCTTCTACTTTTTCTTTCCCCTTTCGCCCTTTTCTTTTTCTCGTTCGAAATCGCTATCCCTAACCTGTTATATCCCGTATAAGCTTACAATAATATTCGGTTCGAATAATATTATTATATAATATACCTACCCTATAACAATACTCACGCGTTTCTCTATATATTTTTTTTTACATTTCATTAAAAATTCATATTTCTTATTATTATAGTCAACAGCAAATTACGTATCGTTTCCATATAGTTTTGTTTTCAAAATCAATATATTATTACTTAATTATTATTATTATTATTATTATTATTGTTATTATTATTATTATTCCATTATATTCTCATACATTGCGGTTCTTTATAATAACAATAATAATAATATTATTATTCTTTCACGATTTGACAATCGTCGACGGTTTAACGCAGCGGAATAAAATAAATATTTTATCTCTCTCTGTTTCGTTTAATCAAATTACATATATTGCCGTATTGGGTAACACAATAATATTTACACAATCGCGTAGTCGTTTTAGATTCTGTGCGAAGCGAAAAATCTATTGGTTTTACAATGTGTGTCTTTTTTTTATGTCTGTAAACACTTTTTCGACCCGAAATAATACTCCGATTTTCACGAACAGCATATGTTTCCGTTAGGAAAGTGGATGTAGTTGGTACTTTGTTTAGGCCACTTTTCGAAATTCTCAAAATTGAACTTATCCCGTAAGGAAAAACTTAAAAAAAAAAAATGTTTAAAATACAGTAAATGTAAAATTGAACTTATAGAGAATAGAAAATTTTATTGGCTGTTAATTATGTATCATTGGATTCAAATTTAAATCAAAATTCAACACTACCTATCCTCTTTACACCTTTAAACCTTCCACAATAGTATACCAGATATTTTTTTCGGTTTTCGATTTAATATTTCCTCGTTTGAATGGTCGAAAACTGAGTCCGCGAAAACTACGTTGTAGGTATAATGTGATTAGCGAACGAATCGCGGTTTTCTCTAAACGTTCGCCGGAAATCACACGCCGTAGATAATAACGTTAATATTGTTTGTAACGAACCGAAATTACTTTGGGGAAAACAAAACATCTCTGGTATCGATCTACTATTTTCCAATGTCATATTATACACGACATAAAAATTCGAAAAAATGAATATATGCGATTTATTGCCGTTATAATAAAAAATGTATAATGTATATATAAATAATATTTAGCGTTAAATAAATAGTCAAGCTCGCCGAGTATCACAACCACTCGTCACTCGATATTATCATAATATGCATACAACGTGCTTTAGAACGTGATACATATAATAATAATAATAATAATAATAATAATAATAATAATAATAATAATTATAATAATGCACTCGCGGATATCATAAATAATCGTATGTTATAATGTCGTAAGTCGGTATTTGCGTCGTTCGCCATAACAAACGAACTCCTCGTATATTATAATATATTGTAATATTATTGTCGCGTGTATTTTAGTACGACGTAGACGAAACATATTGTATTATTATACGTATTGACATTTTCCAGTCATCTAGACCCGGCGACAAAATAATAAACCGTTTTCCACGCATAATGATATTATGATATTTTAACGTAGAAATAACACACATACAATGTTACATTTCGTATCATATTATAGTTGTACACAGCTAGAAAAGAAATCTCGGAAGCAAAACTTGTGATGTCTTCGCACCGTTTTTTTTCTATATTTTTCCTAACCGACTCGAAATACGAACATACGACATTGTATTCTAATATACTTTACAAAAAGTTTTAAAACTCTTTTTAACTATATGTACCAACTATCGCTTTAAATATTATTATTATGATTTTTTAATTTTAATTTTTGATATTTTATTCCCTCGCAGAGAGCACATCCGTTTATATAATACAATAAACCTACTTCGAGTCTTCATCGGCACGTTTGTATACCCAATATTAATTTATCATGCTCGACCATTCCGAGTAAAACGAACTGGGTTAAATAAAATATCACCCACCCTTAAACATAATTCGTTAATTTGATATAGAAAAACGAAATTTTAAACGTTCGATTTTCATCATCACGACTTTATTCTAATATTTATATTTAATCGAATCTAAAACAATTCAACATCCCTAGACGTACATTTTTTTTTATTTTTATGTAAATCGTATGCGCCTTTGAATATTGTCATATTATATAATATACGATATACAATAATAATTATAGTAGGAGGTGGGAAATTTACTTCAAGAAATCTAAAATATAGGTACTACGAGTATATAGCGTTTTTATCTAAATTTGTTTTTTGTTTATGACTAAAATATTTCAACGTAAAATTAAAGTTTCTTTTCGAAATATACAGGTACAGGTATATTAATAATTTATTTAGTAACTGCTTAATTAGAAACGAAAGAGGATAAAATGTTTATCTTACAGCTAAAATAATAATAATATTACTATTAACTATAATTAATTGGCATTCGGTTTTAACCTCTGTAATAATATAATTAGTTCTTTAAGAAGCTTAAAACGTAAGTCCTGGCATTATCATTTAATAATCATCCTGTGGCAATTTCATTTCGTTATTTTTGTTATTTATAACGAAATAAATATATAATTTATAATTTCAAATGACAATATTAATATTTGAAATCAATAGTAACGTTATTGTATAAATATAATGAACACGCAAACTCGTATAAATCATAATATTATATTATTACCTAATTATTATAATTGGCAAATGGGTAGTTTTTTTTTATTATTCGTATTTCTGCTATTCACAATATAACTTACACTTTGTACTTGGTGCTGTATTTACTCATTTCCTCGGCTTAAACTTTTACTCGATATTAAGCCATGCTTACAAAGTTGTGATTAATTGGCTGTTATTTTTTCTTAAAAAAAAAAAAAAATACATATAATATTCGTAAAAAGTGCAAAATTATTTTCAAACCGAATCATTCATTCTTAGAGGATAACTTTGCGAGTTTTGCGAGTAAAACTAAAAAAAAAAAAATATACGAATAAAATCGATTTTTACCGGGGAAAATTACGGTTAAAAACATAAAATTTTCGTTTCTACTTTAGGTATATACCCGTTATATAATACGTATGTACCCGCTTGTATCGTATACCGTATACCGCAAACAGTATACCCGTCTTCGTGTCTTCGAAGTCGACCATATAATATTAATATCATTCGTCGGATAGAATATATTATGTATTATATATTATAATATCGTGTTATTAATATATTGACGTATAAACGTATTGTGTCTTTGAGAGATTTCCATTTTGTCGACGGCGATGCACTTATATATAATAATATATAATATGTATTATCGTATTGACGTAAACATTTGTTCTATATATATATATATATATATATATATATATATATATTATTTTAAGTTTAATCGGTACGAATGAACACGTGTAATAATAGTTCACTTCAAAGGTTTCCACTACACGTCTCTGTTATAATATAATAATAATATGTTATATGGAGATGATGCACACGCAAAGTGTAGGTATATAATATTAAACGTACACGCGTTTAATTCACGGTTGACATTCAAAAGAGCATTAGGTATTCACAATAAACACGGTATATATTCGTGTGTGCGCGAGAGCGTTTTGTTGAAAACTAACCTAAATGTGTATTTACGTATATATAATAATATACGCCAACAAACGTCCGAATATAATAATAATATTATATCGCGTTGTACCTATATATATATTATAATAATGCGTATACGTCGAGGCACGAATTTTCGCGTCTTTGTGTGTTCGTGTACAAACTACGTTGTAATAATATACGCAGATTAATGATTAAATAAATCATTTTAACGTAAAACCGTTGTGTACATAATAATAATAATATTCATAAATTCGTTAAAGGATTAAAAAAATACGAATATAACATACGAGTTATACGCGATAATAATAAACGCGTTTATTATATTATTATTATTATTATTTATGTGTCCGCGGGTCAACGAAAAACCTCGAAAATACGCCGCACGTTTTATTATTTGTATAATATGTAATATTATATTATTTTACGAGATAAAAAATAATAATTTATACGAGTTGATAAAAAAAAAAAAACTTAAATTTATATTATTTAAAACGATCGAAACTTCGAAACGCGATATTACGATTGAAAGACGAATTATTTAACGAAAGATAATATTAGAAGAAGAAGAAGAAGAAAAAATTATCGGTGCATTCAGCCAATAGGAACCGAAGAAATAAGTAGATCGGGTGGAAAACTTTTAAGTTTAGGTTAATATAAATATTAATAATTATACGTCATAAATTTATCTATTTTTTATTTTTATTTTTATTTTTTTTTTCATATTATAATCCAACGTTTTATATTTTTATACGCCTTGTTTCGTTGGGATTTTCGTTTTTTAATTTCCCATTCGAGTGTACAAGCATTTAATATATTAATAAGGGCACGATGAAAATAAATAATAAAAATAATGTAAATCGTTCCTCTGATGGTCGTTTGAAAATTTAAAATAATACATTTTGAAACTTCGTGAGTAACGATTTAATAGGTAATATTATACAAAAATATAAAATATTTTAATATTTAAATTTATTTACAATAATCGAATTTATATTCAAATTACAAATAACTATAGTATGTTATCAGTTATATTCCATATTATGATATAAAATAATTACATAAGGTTAAATAATCCATCAATTCGATATCATTTTCGCTGATACGATTATATATTATATTGTAAATTTTTTACCGGACATTATCGAAGAAAAACGCAAATGGTTCAGCTCGAATCGAATAATTCTACGACTATATTATATACCTACCCATCATAAACATTACACCATAAGTTTATAATAATTTCATAAATATTTTCGTGTCGTGAAATAATAATAATAATAATAATAATAATAATAATAATAATAATAATAA
>JAIUCT010000017.1:9834789-9845189 GCA_021307375.1 Tetraneura akinire | reverse complement strand
TAATAATAATAATAATAATAATAATAATAATAATAATAATAATAATATATGTGCGGATACGTACACGATAACGTATATAATATATACAGGATGGTCGCGGGTTTTGGCAAATACAATTTTTTGTTTCACCATCACGAACGGTCGAAAAACGCTAGATCGCACGAAAAACTGAAAACGATATATCTATTAATACAGTGTGTTTTCTCTGGACGAGATCGTTTTTTTACCGTCAAAAACGTATACAATAATATTAAAAATATACGGAATGCGGTCTCGGACGTATACTCTCTTATACGTGACAAAACGAGCTCGTTATTATAACGTATAATATTTTTTAAAAAAAATCGGTCGACTCGATACGATTTTATTTCACTTTTTTTTTGAAAACCATAATTACGATATCTACGAATTTATCATGATGGCATTACGTCTTATCACTTATCAGGAATCGTCGAAAAAGACGATAATATTATTATAAAAAGAATAAAGAGATTCTTCCAATCGGTATTTTTGAAATATTTCAGTGCTCTACTGCTATCACGAACGGGGTTAAGTATATTTTTTTCGGAGACGAGTCTCAAGACGAAAATTCTCTGTACTCGTAATGATAATATTATCATAATTTCGTCATTATCACGACGAGTGAGACAATCCGATCGCCCTGTACGTATAGAACATAAAATCTAAATGCGCGTGTGTTTGTGGAAAAAAAAACACCGAAAAATAATACACAACAGATAGTATCGTAACGCGAGAGGCACGCGATGTCGGCAGTGATTTTTTTTCCTCCCCCATTCCCTCATCGGCATAAATACGCGCCCGCGCCCTCTTATTTATCTTTCGTATTGTTTTTTTTTTTTTTGCCCTCCCCTACTCGACGTGTGCGTGTAGTCGTGTAGTGACTATATAAAAAAATATTACGCGTATTTCTCGTGTACGACTGGAAGTAAGCGAAAAAAAAGAAATACAATATAATAATAACGTGTACGTCTGATGATAAGACGCTGAGGGTCGGGGGAAAAAGAAAAAAACTCCCTTCGGTTATTGTTATTCGTGTAATAAAACGTATAGGAAGCGAATTTTTTTTTTTTTTTTTATTCCATTATTTATGCGAACTTTATTCCCATATTATAGTCAATAATATATTAATAATACGAGTATATCGTATAGAGGTACCTATACTTAATATTTTTTACTCGTTACGCGAATATTTATAAAAAAAAATTGGTAAATTTTTACGAAATACTATAAAAATATAGTTCGAGAAAATTTTTTTAAATGAATTCCGCGAGAAATTTTATAATGTTATTAATATTATATACGTAGAATCTAACAATATTATCTTTTCGCGGTTAGGTTTCGTTTTATCTTTTCGTGGTTAGGTTTCGTTTTATCTTTTCCGCGGTTAGGTACAAGAAATTGTTGCCACATCGTATAAAAACCAACAAAAAAAAAAAAAAAAAAACTTTACACATCACTGCGTACGTTCTCACGTTGTACATAAATTTAATTTAAAATTTATCGATCCGATGATTTTTTACCTATTTCGAGAGCCTTTTTCTCTATTATAATATCGCGTCCCCCCGCATTTTCGAGACAGCAACGAGAGACGATCCGATCTGAAAACACGTATTTTTCACTTATAACGTTTTTATATTTTTAAGACCGGTATCCATATGCCATATCCGATGTTTTTCGTCCTTTTATGGTCCACCACACACACACAATAATAATAATATGACCTCCATTATGTAGGATATAACTTATAGACCTAGTTTAGAATTTGGTAAATTTTAGAAAATTGTCCATATAATATACCGCGATTCAAAAATTGTGAATATTTAGAGGATCGCGTCTCGGGATCTGAATTCTCCCTTAAAATCCGACCCCCCTCTGTCGATATATAAAAATCCTGTATCACGCGTCTTACACACGCCTTTTACGACGTAAACGATAATATCGTAATAATAATAATATGTCCTCGAATTGAAGCCGGAAAAGTTCGAATATACGAGCCTATAAAATTTTAATATCGCCGTTAAATTATAAACGAAAAGGTACTTATAATAAATATCTGCGTATTGTTTTTACCGCGCGATATTTAATATTTATTTTTTATCCACTTAGCGCTACCTTCTCGCCCCAACAAAATCATGGGAACAGATTATTATTGTTATTATTATTATTATTATTATTATTATTGTTGTTGTTGTCGTCGTGACTCGTGATTTATTTAATAATTCTCTGTGTCGGCCGACTGATCGTTGACGAACAGGAACGGGGAAATATCTCGATATAACGAAAATATTTCAATCGCGTCCTATGTAACTTTTGCGCAAAAACGAAGTTTTTCTGCTGACAGAACGCGTGCGATTTCATGGAAAAAATCGATTTTTTTTTCTTTTATACGTATATGTATTTTACAAGGTTATGTACTTTACCTCGATCGGTATACCGTATATGTATGTATGCGCATTTTCACTGACCGTTTTATTATGTTTAGTCATTTATAGATTTCCCGTCTTTTTTTTTCTCTCTTTTTTTTTTACACGTATTTCTGTATATTATTTCAAATATATATTTCGGTCACGAACGGTATAATACGTTCGTAAACATAATTTATATGGTATACGGTTTTACGCGCTCGCGCATGCGTGTGCGATATAACGAGAAATTAAAATAATCTAAATGTCTTTGTTATTAGGCTAATGCTGTATTCTCGTGTCGTTATAAATTTTACAGCCGGAACATTAATTATTTTAATGAACCTCCAGAATGAAATGCACAATAATTTAACGTTAGCAAACCGGAGCAATCTTCGTTCGATACAACATAATTATTTCGAATGTAGGAGTTTAGAAATTCCCGTATTATAATAATAATAATAATAATAATAATAATAATAATATTATATATCTATTATGTTAACCCATAATATATACGTAATGCGGTATACTGTCGTGGTATATACCACTACCGCTGTACCACACAGCACAAACACACACACCTCTCGTGTACATGTTATAATCTAACCGGGGGAATAATAATTATTATATAGTAAACTTCGAGTACAAGACGTATACGCGTCTATTATTACATTATTACAATAAAGTCGCGGGGCGCCGACATGGCGTTCCGATTTATCGTCGTTTATAATTTATTAATATTATAACGTCGTACGAAATAAAGAATGCGGACGAAACAAACAATGCCCCGAAAACATATTATTATATTTTGCTCAGAGGAAAAATAATGTTATTTATACTCTTGGCGAAGACCAAATTGACCCGTATTTAAACTATCCGGTCGGTCGTCGTATATAAACGTCGCGTGTAAATCATCCCCCTGGGAAATCGTTCATTTTCCGATTGCAAATATACGCGTTATATTTTTATAATAATATTACGTTCTGAACACGAAAGCGTATATTATAAAGAGCGTTGAGATAAACAAAACTGTATTTAAACGTTTTAAACGTAATAATTCGAGTGCGTCGCGTTACCGTAAACGCGGTATACGGAAGACGTTTCGGACTTTTCGGACGAGGGTCGCGTCCGGGGGCGGTAAAGACAATGGAATTGAATTCGTGTAAGCGTATATTATGATATTGCCTTACGAGGGGTGTTCGCGCGAGGTGGAAAATATCCGTCGAGAAATTCGCCGAGCCAGAGGGAGAAAAATGTATAATATCCGACAGCGAGTCCTGTGGGAATCGAATGAACGTCCGACCCCACGCGCGACATCGGCGACGGAGACTTTAATCGAATTGGATTCGCGTCACACGCGGACGTGCCACGACGGGCTAGCGTATATTATACGTATAATATTATGTGTGTGTGTAGCTAAAGGTAAAACCGATTAGTTTATAATACAATATAATGGCGAATGGCCAATTAGAACCTCTTTGGCCGAGTCTCGAACGTCTTTGCCGTCGCTTCTGTACGAATGATAATAATTATTGTTTACCGTATATTGCTTTGGTCGATTACAC
The DNA here is from genome assembly GCA_021307375.1 of Tetraneura akinire. Classification (NCBI taxonomy): domain Eukaryota; kingdom Metazoa; phylum Arthropoda; class Insecta; order Hemiptera; family Aphididae; genus Tetraneura; species Tetraneura akinire. Next base: position 9,841,198 of record JAIUCT010000017.1, on the reverse strand, counting down.
TGTATAATACGCTCTCTTGTATATATTTTAATATACGATGAGCGAGATCGTTGTCCAACAAATATTTCGCGTCTTAAATCGTATACAAATAATAATATTATAATATCTATTATATTCGTATATTATTTTGTTGAATTATAAATAATACCGCGTATACCCGGTTACAACCCCGTTCGGTTAGTACCTGCTGTTGGCCCTCTATAAATACGAAATACATACACACACTACACACACGCACACGCGCCGGCCAGCGAATTGTTTTGCTCGTCTGTCGCGTTCGTCGACGAAATTGTTTTACAGGATTTCGGTGCAAAAGTTTCTTCGCGGGTCGTTGTTCGTATGCCCTCATCCAACCCTTCGTCGTACATAATAATAATAATAATAATAATAATAATAATAATAATAATAATAATAATAATAATAATAATAATAATAATAATAATAATAATAATAATAATAATAATAATAATAATAATAATAATAAATATGATATGGTATACGATGTGATATTCTACCTCGAGTAGTATTATTATGTCGTGTAAACTTACGCAAACGGTATTATACACATATAGTGATAATATGGTCGTCGAAACTCAAATTCCTACGCGCTTCAGTCGTCACCGGAATATTATTATACGCACGATAATTTTAAGAACATCTCGTCTCTGTTTGTAAAACTATATACGAACAATAACACGGTTACGATGTTTGTAAACTATATATACAATATTAAAAAATAAATAATAATAAAAATTTCGATAAACATTATTAAGCTCTAATTATCAGAATGATTAATGACGATTTACATTTTTTTTTCGAAATATATCCTCACGTTTTACAACATATAACGTCCGTGGGAATAGCTTCGTCTCGTAAAAAATAACGTATAGGAAACTATAGAAGAAATATTTTTCTATTGTTTCGTATAAGAGCGAAATCGTAGTAAAACTGCAGGAAACGCGCGATTCGAACGAACGAAATTTTCTCTACGTCTTGCACGTGCATAAAAAAAAAAAAAAATAATTATAACGAATCGTATTTTTTACATTCGCGTATATACGACACGTTTAATTAAAAGTATATGAAAGTATGAAAAACCTATACGTTTCCACCGGTCGATATAAAATAATAACGTTAAAATATTATTATAAAAAAAAAAAGAGTCGTTTTAATATCTTATATGAGGCGTATTATTATACGAATATTTCGCATCTTACACACACACACACCTGTTGTACACCGTGCCGAGTGTAATATATTACGCCCCCACGATACGTGTATAATATTATATTATACGAGAGAATCGTTTCTTGCAGCCCCGTGATCATCAAAAGGTTTATAATGTATATAATATTATTATATTATATATACGATGACGTTTGATCGTAAATTCTTACGTGTATATACGAGAGGTAGGTATACGATCGAATTTACGAATAATACGACGACGGTTTGATGTTTGACGTATAATATTATACCTATATAATATATTATTATAAAATTGTATGCGTGCTGTATCGTAATAAAGTACACGAAACGTGCATTAAATTGCGACTATATAATATAATATAGTGTTACTTTTCGAACGCGGTGTATAGTCGAGCAATTAGTACCTAAGTACGTCTTCTCTTGTGCATGCATAGTGCATACCTTTCTGCTTATAACGGGCAAATTTTCACCGTCCAGATATTTTATACGAGTATACAGAGACGATAAAAATATAGATATATAGACTATATTTTTTACTCGCCGAAATTTATACCTAAGGGGTAAAAATTTCCATCCCGAATTCTCTCATATCTTTTGGACAGGGGTTGTTTCTTCGCGATATTTTAATATTTATATACCTATATATATATTATATAGGTATAGCGACGTTATACTGGAAAATATTTTAATTATCCGAGAGCAGCTATCCGAGGGCGTAGTTGTTGTTAATACGCCTATATAATATTTATAAATAATAATTACAGTGGCCAAATATAACGCTGTAATTATAGTCCACAGCCTAGGGTGGCGCAAATTTGAACAGGGCGGAAAAAATCTATAATTCGTGTCATCGTTATACGCGTATACCTCTACTATATTATATTTTATAAAGTATATGTAAGTATTAATAAATTCGTATCTTATATTTTTACATTTTTAACTCGAAGAGAAATTATTATAAAAATTAAAAGAGAATAGAGATAACATGAGAGATAACATTTGCCCCAAAAAAAATGTTTAACAAAATATCACAATACCTATAACCATAACTCGTAACGTTACACATCAAAGTTCAATATATTCAAAAATTGTAATGCTGACTGTTATTTTCCATAACTATAGTCATAACTCGTAAGTCGTAACGTCATATATCAACGTTCAATGTATCCAACAATATTGTGATGCTGACTGTTATTTTTCGTGAAAACTATTAAACCGCTAAAAGTTATATATTTATTTATAAAATCTAATGTTCTGGAACACAATATAATATGTAGTAAAGTATTAAAATTCTGTAATCATTTTTTTACCTCCAGCAAATCGCTGCAATGTGTGTGTGTGTAAAATATTATTACTAGTATAATACAGGTAGGTATATGATTTTTGTAGTTTAATTATTATTTATTATATTATACGTTTATCACTTGGTAGGTACATTTTTTTTTTTTTTTTACGTTTAACTACCTTTTCGTGAATTTAAAAAATGTCAAACGGTAAAAATGTAAAATATTGTAATATTATTTTTTTTACAAAAAAAAAGAAAGAAATACCTAAACTTTGATATTTCAAAAGCTCGCGGATGAAATTTAATTTCGAAAGGGTTATTTTCAAATTTAAACTATTTAAAATTTAATTTTTTACGTTATCGTAGCCTATACAAGCGGCAAAAACCTTTATCCGGGCCTCGAATAATTAGGTTATTTTTTTATAATATAAACTAGTAACTGGTATGCGGTATTATATGTTAACTATAGGTATACAAATAAAAATAATTTAAGTTACCTACGCAAATCAAAACGTCAAAGTGTAAAATAAAATAACGATTGTGTACCGTCATGGACGACGTTAAACAAAATTTGTTTTTCCCATCCGACCCTCCGTCCTTATTTTTTTTTTTTATTATACAATAACATTATAATTATATTGTTGTTTAATAAGTATTGTGCTACAATTTAAGTAAACGGGTATACATAAAAGTGTAATAACGAATAAAACAAAATGTGTAGTCACACGTTTAATATTTTAAAGAAAAAAGTTATTTTAATAATATGTTTTTTTACTACGATGTTCTTTTTTTTTTTTTTGCATAAAAATAAATTGCCTACGTTATTCATATGTTTACCCGTCCTCGGTAAAAATTTAGAAGAAGATCAAAATCAGCCGGTGTCATAGGCCTAAAAATTGAAAGTATTATCACAATAGCTACTCGAATGCATGTATACAATATTATGATAACAGCGTACGATAAATACCTAACCTATATATTATATTATATAGGTAAATATTTATCAGGGGTAGCCAAAATCTAACAATAATTCGAATTTTAAACGAGTTAAAGTTATACAAACGTTATTCGCAAGAAATCGAGTTTTTATAAAAAACCAAAAAACAAACAAATAAAAACTCGTCCGTTTTAAATATTATCTAAGCTTTTTGCAGAATCTTACATAATATAATATAAAAGTGTTACAACGAGGCTTCGGGTTTATTCGCACACAAATAACATAATATACGTTTCAAATCCCAAGTGATTTGGGGTGTCTTTTCGCAATATTTACATTCGTTCGCGATGAATATCCGCCAAAAACTGCCGCAGAGATTCGATCATATTCCGTTTTTGTCCGCTGCGGATTTATTGGGCATCGTTACGCATCGCCTAACTGCAGTGATCGAGGCGAATGATTAATAAAACGCTGCGATAAATTCGCTCGGCTTAAATGTAAAATGGACGGATGACCTACTTCTTCCCGATAATAATAATTACAATGATTCCGAGCTGCAGATGTAAAATTGATTCGGACCCGGTTCGAACGTTCGAAAAAAGCGTAAAAAATTATCATAGCGGTCTCCTGGAACGAATTCTGTCAGAGGACCTTTCGCTCGGGTCGTTAACGTTTAAATCGCAAATATTAATATTATTACACAGTTTGTATACGAGTTTAAAGTTTTACAGTTGTTTTACAATTATTATCAATTATTTGTGCGATATTCGGTTTGTCGAGGAAATTATAATAATGTTTTGATACCATATACACTACCCACTTTCTTCGTCGAAGGCTTCTTCGTTGATTGACATCATCGAGGAGTCATTTCGTATAATTCTATTTAGGGGACGTTTCAAGATTACTTATAATATATTATTATTATTTTCAACGGCGAGAACCGCGTATGTATAGATCACACATAAGAATTGATAAGATATTTTACTGATTAGAACAAAGTCTATCCTGTCTTGGCTCTTTTTATGACGACTATTCGTGCGTCTTTCTTGAAAATGTTTATATTGGAACGTGCCGTTTCTTAGCACTTTTTCAAAATACTCGTTCATGTTTTATCGGTGAGTAGAATGGAGTCCCTCCCCCAGTAATTTGGCCGCATACCTCGTATTTATTTTATATATCATGTATGGAAATTTTAACGTCTACAATATAATTATACAATTATTCTAGCCCCCGGTGTACTTAAGTTTATAACAAGTGTATAATACATTAATACATAGATTATTAATTTATGGGGATATTTTTTTACAATTTTTTTTTTAAATTTATATTATTGATCAATGATGGGTACTTACAAATTCCTAGTTATGTGCATGATTAATCCTCATCAGTGGCGTATTTAGGATTTTGACCCAAGAGGGGATAGAGCTAGGTAAAAAACAATATTATAAAATATCTCTAAAAAAAAAATTGCCCCATAACCCCTCGTAAACGCACTACTGATGCCTATATTGTCTAAAAAATATAAATAATTGTTTTTATAATATAAATAATATGTTTCTGAACAATGCGCATTATAATATTTAATTGTTTTTTAGATTCTGAGACTTGGTTTTACAATAATGTGTGTCTTTTCCTTTTTTTTTTATGTATGAAAACACTTTTACTACCCGAAATAATGCTCCGATTTTCACGAATAGCGTCATTGGGAGGAGGTTTATAATAATATCAACTCGCTAAAATACGATCTCGATTAATCGCGTATACTACGAGTACATTACGTTCGTAAGTTTATAACGTTTTAACGGCAACACGCGATGACAGACATCAGTCGGCCGACGGTTACACGACTTTGACTTTGACGACGACCGAATTAGTCCCAGTAATATACTCGTATTCAAATTAACGTCAACCGTCGGTGCGTGCTTGGCGTAATGGGTTAACACTGTAGGCCGTATTAATGCGGGAACGTATTCCAATTAACAATTACAATATAACATTTTAAGCTGTATAATAGTATTATAATTACGATAATATAATATTATTATAACGTCATCTGGCGTATAATAAATTGATAATATGTAAAAAAATAATTATCATTTTTATCGGTCTAATTCGTTCGACAATCAACGTTTCTTATCGTATTATTATTATTATTGTTATATTTAAACCGGTCACATACCGTGGTATATTATTATATTCTTAACTTTATAACGATGTATAAAATGTAATCGGAATCTGGCGTCGTGGAATGTTATCAAAAAAAAAACAAAAACGTCTTCTATTTTTCGCAATTTCTTTTTCATCCCTCGCGGTAAATAATATTAATACGTATATATTGTGCCGAAAACCGCCGAGTCGTCCTTTGTCCCGATAAAGACGTAATATTATTATTATTATTATTTGCGTAACCAACAATACGCTGAAAAACGCGTGTAATTTTCCATAAAATTATTATGAAATACGCGAATATCGCGTATTATTACAACAACTCGCTTATATAATATTATATTTTAATACGCGGCGCGAGATATCCTTATCCGGCGACCCGAGTTTTTAACCGCAACCAGGGTTCTATTCTCTTTCTCGAGTGTATACATTATTATATTATACCGTGGCCGAGACCGCAGCGGCGGGAACCGCACGCGATATACGATCGTCGGCGTGCGGTTGGCGCGATTTTCGCACCGCGTATATAACTTTGGAAAACTTTGGCAAGACGAAAATTGGACGAGAAAAATATGGCGTTTTTGTTCTCGCGGCCGGCTAATTAACATCACCAGCAACGCGTATCCGGCTCGATTTATATAGTTATATTGTATATACATGTACATAATAATAATAATAATAATAATAATAATAATAATAATAATAATAATAATAATAATAATAATAATAATAATAATAATAATAATAATAATAATAATAATAATAATACTAAAAATAATAATAATAATAATAATAATAATAATAATAATAAT
>JAIUCT010000017.1:9798532-9834689 GCA_021307375.1 Tetraneura akinire | reverse complement strand
TAATAATAATAATAATAATAATAATGATAATGATAATGATAATGATAATGATAATAATAATATGCCATTGCTGAAAAGCAACGAAAACACGCGGTCCGCATAGCTATAGTTTTCATTTTTATTTTTAAGAAGATATTACACCGCGGTTTTAACGCCGTTACTATTACCTTAAAATATTAATATTAAACTTTAAACGTATTGCGAACACGAGTGATAAGTCTGATAATAAAAAAATATTATTTAATACGCGTGTACCAATTCCGAATGTTATACGTATAACGTATTAATAATGTTATTTGAATTAAACCGTTTTTACACTCTTTCCCGCGCGTTTCTCTCGCGATATGCGAAATTATCCAAAAAACGCGTGGAGATAAAAAAAAAAGAATTCACGTCTTACCTTATAGGTATATAATAATATACCTACGTATAGTTTTCTAGTTTGCTTGCGTCGACAAAATATGATAAACGCGTGTCGAACGAATGTAGTGAATCGTCGTTTTCGTAATTCACACTTGGGTCTTATATTCAACCCTCGATGAATTCCATCAAAAAAAAATAAAATAAAAATATGTTTATTTATATTATACACACAACGCAAGTATTTCAAATTTCACGTTGACTTTATCATAATAATAATATTATTTAATGTGAAGAATCAACAAAAATAATACTTAAATGGGTATAATGTGTAAATAGAATAAAATAAAATTCGCATATTGTAATATATTTTATCGTTACGTAACGGAATTTTTTAATAATACAGTAAGGATACTCTGTTAAATTAACACTCTATTAGGAATGTTAAGTAGGACGGGCTAAATCTAGTAGACATAAACTGCGACACAAATTATTAAGACTGATAAGTGATAATAATTGATAAGAGATGTAATAATTGTTATTCATTTTTTTTTTCATAACCCGCCAATGTATCTCAGTTTTCAAAATGGACGTCATTACTCATTGTTCATTGATAAGAAGAGTGTCCCTACAGTGTTATTCTTTATATTGTAAACACACGATGAGTGTCATGTCGATTTAATTATCTATTATTAATTATTATGATGATGATAGTTTTAACATGTTATTTTGTAATGGATTTAACTATAAGATGAGAAGATATAGAAATATACAAAAATAAGAATAATCTGTTAAATTGGGATTTAAATCCATTACAAAATAACAATATGTTAAAATTATCCCCATAATAATTAATAATAGATAATTAAACCGACATTTCATCGTGTGATGACGTCATGATGCTCGGGAAACGTATACTATATAAGGGAAATGTGCACGCCAATAACTGTCAGTCTGTGTTTTACACTGAAGATGGTAACACTATTATTGAAATACGTATTTGCTTAAATAAAAGTAAATTTTTTGTGATTTTGGATTTTATTTTATTTCATTATCGAAATAGAAATAAATATCAAACTCAAGCTTATACATTACATTTAAAATAATTATCAAAAAACTTACATCGATCACAGTGAGAAATTTTCAAGAAATAATGATTAATGTAATAGAACAAAACTTCGAATCCAAGAAAAATATCTATACCAAAAAATTTTATAATCTCATATTAGAAAAGAACAAAATAAAGGAAAATAAAAATTCAAGATATCATAAAAATAATTTAGAACTGTTCCAAGAATGGATAAAGATGTACTAAAAAATCACACAGATGAAACACTTACAAAAATTGAATTAGATATTTTACAAATAGGATTAAAAACCGAGTTTCTTTGCTCCAACCAAAACATATTTAGAAGAAATTATAGTACGAATTGAATCCGGAATTAAAAAGGTACATTTTCAATATAAAAATAAAGCCAGGAAAGCATATTTTAACTTGATAAAAAAGGATCAAAAATTATATCTCAATATTTTTAGGTTGGTTTTACAATGATAGGTATGTGTCTTTTTTTTTTTTTTTTTATGTCTAAAGACACTTTTTTTTACCCGAAATAATGCTCCGATTTTCACGAATCGTATATATTTCCTGTTGGAAAGTTGATGTAATTGGTACTTTATTTTAGTCATTTTTCGAATTCTCAAAATTGACCCTTTGTGATAGGAATAACAGTTAAAAAATTATGAAAAAACGGCATTTTTCAACGAATTCGATTTCAATATTTCACAATAACTCAAGCGATATTGAACTTGGTGACTTTTTACAGTGTTCACTTATACCTGTATATTATCTATATGATACATTTTGATTTTGGAATCATTACGTTAATTTTTCCACAAAATATAGAACTTTGAATATTTCGTAAAATTCTTGTTTTTATTATATTGTTTGATAAAATTGGCAGTATTGAGTTTTAAAGTCTGAAAATTTTACTGAAGTATACTCACATATAACTTAACATCATACTGAAATATGAGTAAAATCCTAAATATCGATTTTTTTTTTTATAGCTGTTTAAAGTTGATATTTTTATTTAATCGATAATCTTAGAATCCATACAAGTATTCTTCTTATTATTTCTGAATACTTTTACAATAATAATTATTAAAAAAAACCAAAATGTTTGGCAAATTTTTGAAAATTTTATTGTAGCATACCGATATACGAGTATAATCTTAACGTATTTTCGGGATATTACTACTTATTCGCAAAAAGAAAATCGGACAATTCCAGAACAGCAGAAACAATAATTTAGAAACAGAAACAGTTTATAAAATTGTTTAATATACAATGATAATTTTTTTTTTTTCGTTCCTAGTATAGCTATAGTATAGCTAACCCGTTTCGTGCAGTTTAATTAATTTAATATTAATAAGGAGAATTTTCATAGTACGTATATAATATATATATATACACTCGGATAATATAATTTTATAATGTGTTAAGCCCCCCCGTTGCCGTATTTACGTAATATTATTATTCCCGACGAATCAGCGAACGAAGTAAATATTAATAATATTATTTTTCGTAATGTTTAATTTAAATCATTTCCGTTTGAACGGTCGGATGTTTGCAGTGTTCAAGCAATGTGAAAATGTGAAATATACTGATTATTATATTTTTAAGACCAACCGCTATTAAAACGAATGTATTTACATATATATGTATCGCGAAGAAGGATTTTAATCAAAGTCGTAAATCGTTTTAATTAAATTTCATATACTGGTGTAAATGAAACACAAGAGTGGTATACTCCATTGTGTAAATTGCGAACACATTTATAATATAAATATACAATTATAATTGGTTGAAAATAAATTTCATAGTTTTTAAACGATGTTTTATGAAATTAAATAATAATAATAATAATAATAATAATAATAACGACTGCGACGTACGCTCCGCCGAAGAATAAACGTTTACTACGTTTATTTGTCCCTCGCACTAAAGCTTAATAAACGCACCGTCATCCGGGAATGTTTACTCGGCACAATAATCTATATTAGAACGGTGGTAAATCCGAATTTTATACCGACATACCTGTGCACAGATATATACGTATAGTTTGTACCACGGTACACGTATAGTTACTTTAACCTACCGCGGTTCGGGAAATATATAATATAATATAATATTATCATTTTGTGAACGGGTATACACAAACAGCGTATAACAGAGCGCGACATCTCTCACCGTATGTGTGTGTACTCTTCGTCTTAACATAATCCGGCATACTAATCGTGAAGTTTAAGTACGTACGATGTGTCATCGGCAGACATCAACATCAACCGCGCGTGTATATACCTTATACCTATACATCTGCCGTGTACGAACACTTTGGGAAACTGTTCTGTTTTCCGTCCGCGCGGGCATAAAAGTTAACGATGACACGGAAGAAAAACGTCGATTTTAAGATTTTTCAACTGTAAGTATCGTGAAAACAGCGAGTAAATAAGTAATGCGATTCGTTCTTAATATAATGACGGTAACGGACGGCTAGTCGAAACCAATAACGAACGTCCTGGACGAGTTTTATTTTATAGACGAATCTCTCGGTATATAAATTTATAATTCTTATATTAAATGATAAAAGAGCAAGAGGAGTATATTATAGTCGTTGACCCTTGTTGTTTTTATAACCGATATGGCTTTTATATAAATTACGTACGACGACAAAAAATAAAAAAAAATAATAATAATATAGTTTGAAAACTACAGCATAAGTATAGAGTTATACACTATAACTTTTTGTTAACTAAACATAATCGTAAATATACGTCTGGATAAAATAACATAACTAATATTTTTATACTCGTATATTCGATATGATGATGATTTTATAGTTGTTATAAGTAATATTATATTTTATTTCGAATTTAACGGTGGAATCGATGACGCGAGGTTATTATTTGAAATATTGAAAAAGATAATATATAGATCGGACATTAAGTATATTAAATATCGTGTGTTTGTAAAAGAAGAAATGCCCAGGATAGATGTCCAGGAAAAAAAAAGTATATAAAGGACAACGGGAAAGGATGTGACAGATGTCACTTTCAGCTCGGTTGCCTGTTGGACGTTTGATATGTGAAAACGGGAGGAAAAAAACACGATAAATTAAGAGCAATTGAAAGAGCGATCGTGGGGGGGAAAAAAAGAAGAAAATTCGCGTGCTGATTAAAAAATCATTTATATATCGTTATAGGTATTACATTTTGGCATTTTGCATTTTTCACTCGATGCGGAATGTACATTATACATAGTACCTATTATTAAGAAATTAGGTACATATAATATTTTAATAACGATATCGTACCTTTTCACTTTGACTGTGATTGAATATTATAAAAAAAAAAACAACCGTTCGGCGTTCTTGCAAAAAATAAATTTAATTTTGTATATAAACGTGTTAAAATTTAAAAAAAAAATTACCTCGTCTTTTTCACTTGGGTATACTCCGAGATCTGACTTAAAAAATGCTCTTCGTGGTCACACGACTTCAACATTACTTCGTCCACACCGAGAGGATTCATCGAAATTCCGCGTTCTTACTTTTTTTTTTTTTAATATTTACGATCGAACAGTATCACAACAATATAATAATATTAATTGGTTTGTGTAGTTTAACGAATTAATATTATTGTTTTTTTTTTTTTTTTTGCAAATTATTGACTCTAAATATTCTATCTATTATTTTTTGGTCGTCATCCGCAATAATAATAATATTAAAATCGGTAAAATCCGGGTCCTTCGGCTTAAAAAAAAATATTTCGACGCATATGTCGCGTTTGTATAAAAATAAACACACAGAGCGTTCGTAATATCACGAAATAAATAAATTCCCGTCAATTTTTTTTTTTATTTATTAATTTTAATAAAATTCTAATTATATTTATAATATACCTACATAATATTATATTATTATATCGTCTCTCGACGGCGGATATTCCGGGATTTACTCCGTCTCTTCGACGCGTGCGCCCGTACGCTCGACCGGTCGTCGTGGAACGTCCCCAGACCGACAATTTGTCCGTCCCTTCGGTGACGCCGGATTCCGAGGGATCGCGTTATTATATTGTACCTAGACGATAACGAGGAGGAGACCCGATCGGAAATTGACCTGGCTGCCGGCGACGACGACGTCGTGTGTCGGACCGGCTAACTCGATTCCGAACGCGATAAATGTATTAAACGATTTTATTATAATATTATTTAATATACGATCGTTATATTTATTTATTTATTTATTTATTTATTTATTTATTTATTTATTTCCCGCCGCGTTATGTACTTGCGAATGTCGATTTTCAATATTTCAATATAATTATCTGAGTACAATATGTTATGTTATCCGCTGATCGGTTTATAAATAATAATAATAATAAAAATAATAATAATTTATAATAATATATACACGATAGAGGTTCGTTCTGACCGCCGGTGTTGTTTTCTGACATTTAGCGAGTGTTTCAGTGTAAAATTAATTAATTTTTAATATTATTTTAACGTTTGATATTTTTACTATTTTTACGGTATATACAGCCGGATTCGTCGTGTTTTACTTACTTAAATTCCGAATATTATGTAATATAATACACTTGCGTTCGCTTTTAGTTTTCAGCGAAAATTCGCAATTGCCGCAAAATTATAATATTATGATGATGACGTCATTCTTAAAATATTAATTATTTTAGCGTTTCGAACGACTCGTGTAATGTATAATGACTCTGTGTTATTGTATCGTCTGAACTCGAAAATTACCCCGTGTGCAGAGCATTCACAAAACCGGGAATTATTTTATATACGTTTTTCCGTTTTTCGTAAAAAAAAAATAATAATAATAATTTACTCGGAGCATGTATTATTATTAATAATTTATACGAATACGCTACCAATGAGTGATTCTTGTTTTTCTCGTTTTTTTCTCGTTTTTTTTTTTTCCGATGCGAGTCCTTTACCGAACACTGTATTTTATAATAGTATGATATAGAAAACAACCCTCGACTCGGCGATTCCCAAGAGATGACGCGAGTTCCGAGTTTTGGTATACGCGTTATAATATATTATTATGTATGTAGGAGAGTAAGTATATGAGGGGATGGGGAAAAAACGAATATTTCCAGAACACATTTTGTTTAACCATAACCGTGTTTACAGGTACACTGACGGACCGGGTAACCGTGTCAGGGAGTTTGCAAAGTGGACTTTGGCAATAATAAAAAACAATAATATATTTATTTATATATATATATATATATATATATGTATATAACACACAAAAGTATGGAAAATAACGAATGTTCATAAAATAAAAAAATAATATGCGCGACGTTCGTGCGTTTAGGTACGTGTCACGAAATATTATCATGACGTTAATATATTCGCGTGCGTTTGTTGTAGACATTTTTATTTTTTTTTATTTTAATAAACCGAAAACTCGTTTGACTTTCCCAAGTGACGAATTAAAACATTTCCGTATCGGTCGAGCACAAATTGTCTGTACAATAATAATAATAATATTATCGAACAAGGAAATATAACATGACCTTGTTCTCGTACGATTGTAATATATACCATACGTCATATTTGTTAAGTTTTTAGTCAGCAAAATGAATAATAATCGCAGAGCTCGTCATGAACTGTAATATTATATAATATATTATTATTATTATTATTATACCAGATATATACAGAGTGATCCGACCTCTATATTTTTTTTTGGTAAACTGAAAATCTAAAACATCGACCCGAAAAACGAAAAATCACAAATCTTGTACGGAATTCAGAGGATAACTCGATTTTGTATTCACGTAATATTATTGTACAAACCGCATTTATATAGGGGAAAATCGAATAAAACGAATATTTCGAACAAAATAACAAAAATTTAAAACCAGACGAATCTTTCGCAGCGTGTTTCTCTCTACAGTATTGTAATTTTAGTTTTTCGTATACGCCCGGGTAATATTTTTTTTTTTTTATTTTTTTTTTTTATCGATCCGTACAGGTACTGTTCGCATTTCCGGATGACTTCGAAACTGTTAAAATGAATATTATTTTTGTATCCACAACGGCTGCAGTCGTACGAGAATCGGTTTGAATTTCGAATACAATATTAGGAAGAAAATCGTAGTAACATAATGTATATGTATTGTATCTAAAGTGATGGATATAAATTTGGATTAAACAAAACCAAAAAAAAAAAAAACGTGTTGATAGCGTATACGATTTTTTTTTAACCTAAAACTTTTCGATCGCTCTGTACTCGCATACACTCCGCAGCGTACCTATACCCGGTAACCTAACCTTATACCGTAGTTGCGGGGCGAATCAAAAAGGCAATAAAACGCGTTATGATTTATGAGTTTACTTTTGTGTATTTTTCAAATCTCCATCTTTTTCGGTCGTCTTGCATAAAATATCGTCCGTAAATTATGCATTCGCCGTTGCTTAGAATAAAAACGAACGTAATAATATATGTGTCATTGGAACGTCTTTGCCCGCTCTGAAAACGCTATATCCACTCACATCACGCATTGTTCCGTATCGTGTATACATAATAAATATACGGCTAGGCAGGTATATATACACGTAATAATAATATGGTAAAAGGCAATTTTTATATTTCTTGGCCGACTCCAGACACGTGTGTGTATAAAAATATTATTATTATTATGTCGTTTTTTCCTCTATTTATCTTTTAAATTAGACCGTACATTAACTCGTTTTCTCAAAGATAATATTTATAATACGTATACCGATATATATATGTGACGACGGGAGATAAATCCATTCTCTTTGGAAACGGAAAACGGCAGAATAGTTAAATCAATTGATACCTATTTTTTTAATTGCCTAATTGGAAAATAACTCGTCGTCTCGCGCCGTATAAACATTTCTATGCATAGAAAATTAATTAATTTAAATGTTATATATTATAAATATTTAATTATATTCATGAATAGGTAAATGAAAAATCTACGTGAATTTTCATTTAAATCCAATGTGAATCAAATATTTAAAAGAACTTATACACGCACAAAGTATCTATAATTATAAATTTTTAAATATCAAAGACCTTTTCAAAGACGACTGAAGTTAATTCGGTTAATTTTGTTAACAGGTATACGGTATAATATCACAAAATGATATTTGGTTACTTTTAGAAAATGCTGAAAATATTACATTATAAATAACTATTAATGTAATTCATTAAACAATAAACGTTAGGTATACAAAATAATTTTGAAATTAAACGAATTTATTTTGTATAATAGGTAGGTACATTTAAAAAAAAACATTAATTTATTGTTTTTTCTTCGGTGAATGAATTTCATAAACTAAAGAATTATATTCAAATGCAAAGGGCACATTAAAATATAAATATTATATACCATAAATTTCATTTACGTAATCAGTTTTTTCGGAAATACAAACGTTTTGTGATGTAAAACTCTTTGGTTACTTATTTATGATTATAATATTTAATAATAATAATAATAATAATAATTATAATTATTATAGAAAGTGGTGATTCTTGGTAATAACATTGTTCTTATGATATTATCTCGGGAATAAAATATATTTTGATTACTTTATATAAGAATCAAGTAATTTCAATATTATCAACAAAAAAGAAATAAATAACTTGGAATTATTTAATATTCAAAATCTCATTTGTGGATTTATTTATTACATTAACCCATCTCATATTATCCAATTTCAACAATAATAATAATTATAAATTCTATAAACATTACAATACCAACGCGTATAATCAATTTTTAGAAATAAAATATATTCTTTATTCGAATTTAAACAAAAAATATTATATTTTAATATGTATAAACGTATCAGTTCAAAAAAATAAAAACGTTTGTCTTTTTCAGTACCTAGTACGTTTTTCTAGTTTAAAACACAAACGCGTTAGAAGTTAAACGTTTTATTGAAAGTTGTTTTTCTTTTATCAGCAATATAAACTTGATAAATCCTAAACGTAACGAATAAAAATTATTTATCCTCGCGGATCGATACGTATATTATATCCCTTTGAAAATATAATTCAAAGTATAAAAGATTTGATTTTGGTAAATTCAATAAATTATCAAAAGTTAGGTTAGGTTATACTCCAGTTGGATAAAATGTATAATAAAATACTCGGTCGTAAAATCTTCAACATACGGCGGAGAAACGATGATAAGCTCTGGTCGAATACGCAGTGAACGAAGTAAAAGACTATAATATTTTTGTCTCTTTACAGTATAATAAAATGCACCTCATTACGTTTTACATTTTCCCCGAGATAAAAAAAAAAAAAATATCCTAGTGAATTTCATAGAAAATTCAACGTGTAAAATTAAGATATACGAAAACTATCGTTTAACAGCGTTTGTTTTTTAACGGTCGATAACACTGTCGTTTTATCCGAAGAGATATTATTGTATAAAAGATATACCTTTTATTATCCGACTTTTTTTACTGACGATTATTGTTCTCTAATACGAAATGGTAAAACTAAATTTCAACTTTGCTACATTACGCAGTTTCACCTCCTCGTAATTTATATATTGTCCGTAACGTCGTTTCGACTCGATTCATAATATTATCTTCGACTCGATACGCACATAACACGTGTAATCGTGATCAGCAATAAAATTGCCAATTGTTTGAATATTAAACGCAGAACCGCAGAACGAAATAATATTTAAAATTACATAATACAGGTATAAAATTATATTGTACTATGTTTGCAAATCGAGAACGATAACCGTAGTTTTGATACCAATTAAACGTGTCCGAACATCGTGTCGTCCAACAGATCAGCGTTGGGAAATTCGTATAGATAAAATCATTCGTTTATCATTATCTTATCCACGGGTAAACGTCAATTTATTTTAACTACTTTTTACGTTATAATTATAAATTAAAAATTTCATTTGACTAGATAAATTATTATTGTTATTATATAATCTTATAGCAGGTATACCGCTGACGGGCAAATACGATTCCTGTCTTCATTTTTTTTTTTATTTTCAAATTACTCAGGTATTTATGGAATATAAATATTCAATTTTTATGTTCTAAGAATAAAATAATTTAATACGCTTCTAGGAAATATTGTCCCAACATCCGTTTTCAAATGTTTTTTTTTTTTTATTATTATTTATTATTAATAATAATATTGTAATCAGCGGTGTAATGGAGCGTGTACAGTTAAAATAATTATTTGTGTTGCCAGGGTAAAATACGATTTAATATATTTCAAATTATTACAAATTTAATCCCTGGGCATACATTGTGTTCTTTGAATTAATGTTGTATATGTGTAATAAAATATATACCAATAATAATATTGCATTTTGTTGCTAACGCTATACCTGGAAATACATTACAAACTAATAATAATAATCGATATTGATAACGAAAAATATTGTAAATTTTCTATTCAAAAAAAAAAAAAAACTCTTTTTTCGTAAGGGATGGGAGCTTAACTTTTTATATGATCAATGCCCTGCGGCAAATTTTTTGGCGTGTACTCAAAACTTTTTTTTACCACTATCCACCGCTGAGTCTGTGATTCGTATTTATGCCCCATGGCCCCCTGGACAAATCTATAATAAATAAATCATTTTCCTCATTTATAAAACACGTAAAGGGTACAGTGTTTATACGATTTAATTTAATTAATATGTATTAATTTGTAATTTTTTGTAAGTATATACATCTACTATTTGAAATTTCTGCGTGTTTTATCACGTCCAAAAGACCATATTTGAAATTCAATCCCATCTATAGAAAAATCCTGAACACGACTAGAGAACGTTATAGTTTATATATATTATATATATATTTTTTTTTTTTTTTTGGTCTTCGATCATTTGATTGGTTGGCCGCAGCTATCTGTTAAAACAGAGAGAGAGCTCCTTTAATTCTCGATAACTATCTACGTCCATGTCCTTCATAATCTGTCAAATGTATTCCATTCTTGGTCTTCCTTTTTCAGTTTTACCATCTACATATATCCTTCAATAATCAGCTTCAGCAAACTATCATGGCCCTATCATGTTATCCCTTCTTTAAGTTATAATTTTCCAAATTTGTCTTTTTTTCTCTATAAAGTATAGAATAGAATATAGATTATTCTAAATAGAATATAAGAATATAATGTATTTTAATAATCTACCGATTCTACCGGTTAGGTTAGGTAACATTAATCGTTAATTGTTAACCTGGACGACACGATAAGAACGGGACTTAACTAAATATAAATAATTTAATTTTTTATCAGTTTCATCGTTATATATGATGGATAATTCTTAGTCGATTCGTCTAAAAGAAACTGGTAGTCTCCTGATAAACATTTTTTTTTTTTTAAATTTTAGATAGTTGGATAAAAGTCGGATACGAGTTGTTGGGTACGGTGGGAATTTTAATAGATTTTTATTTCTATCGTGAATTGTTGACAGCGAACAATCGCTGTCACACCTCGCACAACGGTGACGTAGATAACGTGTCACGTCGCTATGAGTTCATATAATATATATACAATACGAAAATAAACTAAAGACGTAATGTCTAAACTTATAAGTACAAAACATAATAGCATATTATTCATGATGTGAAACGACTGACGAAAATAATATCGAGCTAGCAGATGATAATAATATCGTCGAAGTCTAATGTTAAAACGTTCGTGACTGTCTTAAACCATTAATATTTTATCAGTTCATTAAGTGAAATATGACATAACTCTGTTAACTTTGACTGTAAACTCATATTACTTATCAGGAACGATTGTTAAATATTTATATAATTTTAAATCACGGTGTGATAATAATAAATATAACGTTCGTATAATTTCTCCGGGAAACAATAAAATATAACTGTGTATAGTGTGTACATAAAAATATTATATTATGTTGTCGTCAATTTATTGAATTTGAACTTATAACTTATTAAAATTACGTTTAAATTTTGTCCGTCGTAGTAAAAACACTATATAAAGTAACGTGTAAACAAATCATCATAAATCTGATTCTCGAGAAAATATAAATACAGATTTATTAAATGTTTACCCGTTCGTAATGCAATGTTATAATATTGTAAAAATAAAATCCGCACACGTTAAAATAATTGTCTCGTTCTAAAGGTAGGCTATATCTATTGTTTTATTGTAAAAACAATAGAAATCTAGACGATTTTTGTCAATTTGTACATTAAAACAATATAACAATAATACTATTGTATACCTTTTTTTTTTCTTTTTCTGTGTGTCATTTCCATAATATATTTTGTCGCCATGACGCATTTATGAACAAATTGTAGTCGATAGGTATTATATATTTTATAATAAAACAACGTCTGCTATTCAGATTCGTAATCAAAAAGTATCCATTAAAAGTTGTACAAAATGAATTATTCATGTTCTCTACTATACGACGGTATACGAAGTAGAGCTGGTATATACCTGTATATAAAACAAAATAATTCTTCGAAAGCAATTAGTTCTAATCAATAGAACGGTCCGTGATTGCTGATTATTATTATTATTCATTTAAGAATCGAGTTCGTTTTTCGCGTAAGTATAACGAAATGCGTACTATATTACATTATAGAATCGTTCGCGATTACTACATCAGAAATAATTTTCAATAATATAAGTAGGTGTGTAATTTAAAATAAATAATAATAATAATCGTTGAATTAAAGTTTAAACTTTTAATTCGGCCAGCAGAGCGGTGTGCGTCTGAAAAATTAACGAGAGCGCGAAATTTCCGAGAGTCGGACTCGGCAGACAGACCGACCGACCGACCGACTGACCGACCGACTGACCGACCGACTGACCGACCGTCCGTCCGTCCGACCGATCGATCGATCGACTTTGTTCGTTTTTGTGCGTGGTCGTAATGTGTACAATGCGAAATATACTCGTATTAATATTCTCCGGGACTGAATGTAAACGGACCGTTTTTGCAGTTTACCGAGGTAACGGTTATAGTTTTCGCGAAGCTAAATAATAATAATAATAATAATATAAAAGAGAAGAAAATTCGTTCGGAACGGGCATTATACAGCGGTATCAGGAAATATTAATGGTATAACACAAAAGTCGAGGCTCGCGGTTAATTCGAAAATTCACGAAAATTTCACGAGAAAAGCGTACCAGGCTAGCACAACGAAATATTATTATTATATCGTGTGCGCGGGAATAAAATTTAAAATCTATTTTTCCTTAAATAATTATTATTCGTATTACGACGTTGTTATATATATGTAAATTTATATAATTATACAATATTATTTTTTGCGTCATTATAACTATCGCTTTTCTGGCAAAATAAAACGTGTACACACTGTGATAATAATTGAAAAGTTTATAATATACGCGCCGTCGTCGATTCGTCGGAAAAAAAAGAAACTTTGTCACGTTAACAGTTCATCAACTGTAATATTAACATAAAGCGTAATCTCTCTCGTATACGGCGTGATCGCGTTACACGAACGGCGTGTAAATTACACGCGTATTCGACTTAACGTATCCGTTTCTTTCGTCATTATTCCGATCACTGTGTATATAACAGTATAACGCGTCATCAGATTTTGAATTTTACGGATATCTCGAATTCGTCGCCCATATATGAAGTTTTGTTATAAAAAAAAAAAAAAAAAAAGACGTTTTCTCTCTGAATAAAAAATGTATATCCTCGAAAAATATTCATAATTATTATCCTTTTTCTTCTTCTTTTTTCTACGTATCATTATAGTAAAATATCATAAAAGGATCGACTGTTCGTGAGAAATTCGTTTTGTATCCGTCGAGTCTTCGAGCAAAGAAAAAAAATACAAGACGAATAGTATATTATAAGCAATGGCCGTTCGTTGCGTTTGTGTAAAAACGATAATAATCACGTGAGCAAAGCACTTTTATTAATTAAATTGAATTTATATAAAAAAAAAAAGATGAGCTGATACTCCTGCCGCACAGGATACAGGTGTGCGGATCATAGCGTTTAATTTTACTTAGAATATGAATGCAATGATAAACCATTGCATACGAAAAAACGATTCTGAGCGAAGTTCAGTCAGATTATAATTTTCGTTTGAACTAAAAATATCAACTTAAAACAGCTATAAAAAAAAATTTAGATTAGGGATTTTTCTAATATTTTAGTATGATGTTAATTAATATGTAAGTATACTTCAATAAAATTTTCAGACCTTAATACCAAAAATTGACAATTTTATCAAACATTATATACGTAAAAACGAGAATTTTACGAAATATTCAAAGTCCTATATTTTGTAGAAAAATTAACATAACGGTTCCAAAATTTTACCACATATATATAATAGCTATGTGAACACCCAAAAAAATTTTCAGGTTGCTATCTTAAAAATTGCCTGAGTTATCGTGAAATATAGAAATTGAATTTGTCAAAATTTCATTTTTCGTGAAAAATGCCGCTTTTTCGTCATTTTTTCGAAGTTTTTTCTACCGCTTAGGGTCAATTTTGAGAAATTCAAAAAATGACCTAAATAAAGTACCAACTAGATCCACTTTGCTACCGGAAACATACCCTATTCGTGATAATCGGAGCATTATTTCGGGTAGTAAAAATGTCTTCAGAATAAAAAAAAAAAAAACAAAAAAAAAAAACAAAAAAAAATCACACATCATTGTAAAACCAATACATTCTTCGCTTCGCTCAGAATCTAAAATATATTACAATTCCAAACAGTTTAATCTTAAAATAGTCGAAAAATATTTTTATTTATTTTTATTTTTTATATATCAATACCTCGACTATACAATATCATTATGTAAGTAGTCAAAATTAAAAATTTCATTCTATTATTTCAAATTTTTCAAATAATTAGAAATTTTTTAAAAATTGAAATGAAATTTACTGTTAATTATCTTATGCATAGACTAGACCAATAAAATGTAATTTTATATTCATTCGCGTTAAAACGAATGTATTTTTGACTTTTAACATAACATTTCAATACGATAATATGACCGTATTATATTATATGTATACACGCGTAGAACAAATTAATTCCCTTCGATTCTATTTCATTATGTAAGTACTCGTAGTATATTTTGTTGGTTCGGCGAAAACCTAAAAAGGCAACCGACAAGAATACACGAGTATTACGCGTATACGTCCCTTTGATCAGCGAATAAGAGGAAAAAAGGTCGTCTGTTTAGTTAAATAATGGCATTAATGTATTTGTACATCGTGATCCTGATCACTCGTTCGATAGTTTTGACGTTTTACGATAATTAATAATATATAACGGTTTCATCAAATATTTATTTGGGCAAAACGTACGTTTTTACGATTTTAAACCGTTTGACGGATTTAACAATAATAATGCATAATATAATATACAAATCAGCCAATTAAAATTGTACGAGCAACTGTCAATGTTAAATATTTTAAATTCTAGAATATTACATTTCATTACATTTTTATTCGAATAAATATGATAAGAGAGAAGAAACAGAAAGAGAGAGAGAAAAAATTATATTGCGATAATGATTAAGAGAGCCGCGCGTGTAAAATTGTTATGCACAATATTATATTTACTTAAACTAAATTTCGTACCCTACATTCGTACTCGCTCGACAATGATTTTAAATTTAAATGATAATAATTATAATTTATTAACAAAATGGAAAGTGGAGTATTTAATATTTATGTTTGCGAAAATCCACCTCCCTTATATAAATTAATAATAAATTATAACAATTACAACGTGCAAAATATTATACGCGCTTGATCACATTAATGCGTATACCTGGGTATAATATGGGTGTATTACAATAATGTATACCTAGGTACATCGAGTTGATCGTAATAAACATAATATTAATAACAATGTATTTTTCGTAATTATATTTAAAACGATAATGTAAATTTTCGGGTATAAATTTATAATATATCCACGATTATACGAGATACTTAATACAATCATCCGGTATAACGAAAGACAACTTTTTCTGTGCCGACTGGATTTACTGATGATCATTTTTCCCTGTTCGCTTAGTGTAGCAGCTCGGTGTTGATACCCGGTACAAATATTTGTTTTAAATCACGTTCCGAGTGATTGAAGAGATTTCGTTTGAAATTTCGTTACCAAACTTCATAAATAATTCCCATCTCCGAAAACGATACTAGGCATACAACGTTAACGATGTACGAGGATAACCGGATATCAGCTATAACCTATAAATGCAATTTTGAAAGTGAATAATATGACCCTTTGATTTGTCACGTGGAATAAAAACATATTACAATTAATGTACCTAATACGTGTAACTTTGTAATATTTACTATACGTGTCGCGAAAGTACAGGAATTAAAATGTTTTTACTGGTACCTATTTAATATTTTATAAAATAGATAAAAAAAAAATCGTGAATTTATTTTCCTACGGCCATGCATTTTCTCGATTTTTAATTTCTTACATGTGATATATTATAATACTGTATGGTTTTAATAAGAGAATATCGTTTTACTCTATTAATAACTTCTTCTTTTTTTTTTTATAATTAACTCGATAGGTACTAATAACTATACAATATACAAATCTAAACATTAACTATAAAGTTCAAAAGTTATATATATGTTTTTATGATTTTATTTAATTCAAAAAAAGAGTGTATATATATAAAAAAAAATTTAATTTAGTATTTACTAAGATCCGTACGAGTTTTATTTTTTTATATTTCTTAAATATTAATAAACGACATCGTAAGGTCTCTGACTTTTGAGCGTTAGGTGCCAAGTGAAATTCATTTTTGTTTGTGTGACGAGAATACGTTTTAAATTACACGAGGATCAAAGGACATTTGTATCGTGAAAAATTGGAACATTATTACCCTTAGTACCTACGAACACAATAATAATTTTGGTCTCCGGAGAGATAAAAAAATGATAACATCACCTATTCGAATACATTCGCGCGACAAGCAAAAATAACAATTATCTACCCCATAAATATAATATATACTAAAGTATTCGGTGAACGTATAATGGTTTCTCAGTTCATAAACTTAATTTACATGTTAAACATGAAATATTAACGGTACTATATATTTTATATACGCTATAGAGCGCCTCATGCATATTTATATTAAATTTAAATAGTTAAGATTGTGTGTAATTACATTCGAAAGAAATTTTAAATTTTAAATATTATACATTTTAAACGCCCGGAATGTAAATCTTGAACATTTCTGCAGGTAGTTAATCTAAATTTCAGGAAATTTTCGTTTAATATAATATTATTATTCTATAGGTACGAACCGTGATAAAAATATAATAGACGACATCGTATTTTACATAATATTCTTTAAAATATCGACTATAAACGATCGAATATCGTTCTAAAAAGATACGATTTTTTATAACATAAATATATAAAAATATTCAAAAATATTGAAAATTTGAAAGAGAAAAAAATACGTAGAAAAAGTATAGTAAGTACACCAATACAATAAATTTATATTACATATACTATTATATTATGATAAATTATTATTACAGTATATTATGACTAATCTTAACTATATTAATTGGACGTTTCGTTTAGTGACTAATCGATATTTGTTTTTATTTTTACAATTAATTTACGATTATTTTCGAACTCTTGTATAATTGTGTATTTGTGTTCATCTGTATGTGTAAGTGTATTTCGATGTCATTCGAATTGAGAAGAATCCCTAAAAAGTTCCGTCCTGCATGTACGAGCAACAAGTTATACGCTCTTCTTCTTGATCCTCTTGCAATAAGTATATTCAGAATAATAAACCCTTAAACTGTGCGCACGTAAAACGATCCTCACTCCTCAGGGAACGGTTTACGATATCTGAACATATATCTATAATGTCTGTTGTGTTTATTATAATATGTATTATAAACTGATGGTGTAATCCTTTTCGACGAATGAATGTAAGTAAAAAGTACACAATATATAAAGATAAATCGTTCCTTTCGACGTTCGATTTGTGAAAATAAACATAAAAAAAGTAGTAAAATGTAAAAAAAAAAAAAAAAAAACAATCATATTTATTTAATTTCCCTAAACACCTCGACAAATAGGTATGTACTTTAAGGAAGCTTCATTCATGCGAGGAATAATAATATTATATATTTCATATCGACCGATTTCGAAATCCTCCAATCGAACGTAATCCGCGTACAAACCGAATTATAATATACCGCGACGCAATTATCACCCAAATTGTTTCGTTATTACCTTTATATTACAATAATGATATTAATTTTCGTTTTCGTGCTATAACCACGTTTGTTACAATAATAAATAAATTAACATTTCGGCGATATTATCATTATTATTATTATTATTATTATTATTATTATTATTATCATTATTATTATTATTATTATTGTTGTTGTTGTTGTTGTTGTTGTTATTGTTATTGTTATACGACACTGCGTTATTGCCATTCTACCTTGTAAACAAGTGACATCTTGAAACGCTGACAAATATCCATTAAACACGATTTTTAATACTCGTAGGTACATGTACCAATGTAATAATTATCAGATTTCGACTGTATCGTGACTCCAGGCAATTCCGAATGTTATACTCGTATATTAAATAGTTATGCGGGGTATAACAAAAAGGCGTCTAAAACTGTTTTTTTTTTTTTTTAATAAAGTTTATACGACGAGCCGTCTACAGTCGAACGGGCAGAGTTAAAAAAAAATACTACCTACTGAATGTTAAACGTTTCATACACATCGGGTGTATATTATACATTTAAAGACAAACGTGCGTATTACGGTTGTGTAATTGTCACGAGGCGATTAAACGCCGATTACGAACAAAAAAAAACTAAAAAAAAA
Source organism: Tetraneura akinire (assembly GCA_021307375.1). NCBI lineage: Eukaryota > Metazoa > Arthropoda > Insecta > Hemiptera > Aphididae > Tetraneura > Tetraneura akinire. Next base: position 9,815,390 of record JAIUCT010000017.1, on the reverse strand, counting down.
TAACGTCTAAATACGCGCGCGTCGTTTATCCGATCCCCTGTAAAAAAAAAAAAAAAAAAATGCCATAAATTTACATATTTGGACACGATTCCTCGTGTTAAATTAATTTTTGGAATAATAAGTAAATAAATAAATAAATGAAATAGACGAAAATCGGAAAACTAGATATTTACGAACTCGCGTTTTGTGTAATATGAATACCTAATGATAATTTTTCGAGATCAGATTTCAATGTGTAAAAACGGCGTTTTTCTTATCAAACGTGTTATCATCGTACAAATCGATTTTACCGATATCGAGACGTTATAGGAATAATAATATATATACGATCGAGCAAACGTCCCGCGTACGGGACTTTATACTTTTGCAATAACAGCAGGCGGCATAGTCTCGCGTTATATATTATAATATTATATAATATTCGGACACCTGTGCCCCGAAATATATTATTATTATTATACTATAAAAGTTTTTTAACCAAAGGGGCCATCGGCTAAATATCACGAAATTAATAATAATATTATATTATTAATATACGAATATAATATAAATAAAGTGTGGGGATCAAAAACTTTTCGCTGGAGACAAAAACTATAATATTATAAACGATATATCGAAGACCGTTTTATATTATAATAATAAAGGTATATTATAATATTATTACTTTTTCGTTCGCCTTTTTCTGTTAATTTTTGATCTTTTTTTTTTTTTTTTTTTTTTTTTTTTTAAAAAAAAAACTTTTAAAACTCGCGTGACGGAAAGGGGGTCTCATATACGGAAAGGAAAGTTTAAAAAAAAAAAAAAAACGAATTTGCTTATATTATACAATAATAACACGATATTATGCACACGTATTGTATTCACGGAAAGACTTCGTATAATAATGATAATATCATCATTATTTCAAACGCGCGTTTAAAATAACTGAAATGCGTTAGGTTAGAAAAACTTTGACTTTTGGTATTTCATATTTAGATCGCGTATAAATGTATAATATTATTCGAATTTGAAGTTGATCTAACGTTTTTTGGTAAAAACGTGCAAAACGCACCAACTTCCGGGCCAAAATTATAACATTGTTATGCGAACAACCGTAGAAAACGAAAATTTATAATATGTAGGGACTAAACGGGATGTACGAATGGAAAAACTCGCGCGGAATATTCAAATTCGTTCGTATGACTTTTACCTATTATAATGTTACTTTTAAAATTCATAACTATAATAATACGTTTTTAATGAAAAAAAAGATTTTTTTTTTCTTGGTTGTTTGTTTCGTTCACGAAATAATACGTTTTAAAACGCATATATTATTATCACATTGATATCGTGTAAATTCTTTTATTAAACTTCGAACTTAAATTTCAAATTTTAAACGATCTATTCATTTTTTTTTTTTTTTTTTTTGTGTGTGTTTTTTCCTCGTCTCTTATCAAACGTCGTTGTTCGATTACGGTCAATTTACACACTATCTATAATATACGTACACGCGTTGATGTAAATTAATGATTTTTTAATCGAAAATGAAAAAAAAACGAACCGGACGGTATAGTTAATAATACTATATTTAAAAAAAAAACAAAACAAATTAAAGCGATAAATGGAGTTTAATATATAGTATAATATATAGTAATATAATATTATTGTTTCTATAAATAAATAGCTGACGATCGGAACGTTAATAAAAAAAAAAAATTAATTAAAATAACCCGTCGCTTTTTATTATAGTCGTTTAATTTTTTTTATCTCTATATTCTTCTATATTCTTTTATGAATTAAATATTGTTGAATGGCGATCGAATACGAACAATAATAATATTTTTTAATATCACGTAACGATAAAGCGGTATGAAAATTCCAATAGTCGATGTTTTAACTCTAGGTATTATATATTAGTTTATATTATATATCATATATTATTATTATTATTCATTCGAGTGTACGCGCACACGAGGATATTTGTCGAATAACGGGTACCTATTCCTTATTTTATATAATATCACGATATAGGTAATAGTGTATACATAATACGATATTATTATTATCATTTTACGAGAAAAGGGGTATACTCGCATATATACGAGAATCCATCCGACCTGCAGCTATCGTAATAATAATAATAATAATAATATATTATTATTATTATAGGTGCACGAACTTGCGATATTACAAGCTATTACGAGCGTATTTTATGGATAGATATACCGTATACCGAATATCGAGTGTATACCACGACCGGGGTCGCAGTGGAAATTAACAAGCATAAAAATCGAACGGTTATAGTCCTATAGTCCTCGTACGCGTCGCGGTGGTTGATTAAACGGCCGGATTCGGATGCTGCAATAATGTACGTACGTAAGAGATTTCGGTGCTCGTGAGGCCGTCTTTTGTCGGGGATTTATAGAGAAAAAAAAACACGCGGGAATGAAAAAAAAAATGGTAATCGGAGTAAACGCCGTTCGTATAATATCAAAATGTATACGAAAAAACTCATTACAAACGGCGGCGCGTGCATCTTAAAACGTTATTTTTATTAATATTCGGACCGAATTAAAAACGCTCGAAAAATTTAAAGAAAAAGAAAGAAAAAACGTTACAATCGCAAATAATTATTACATTATGGTCTTTTCTTCGTCCGAAAATCGTTCATTATTGATTCATTTTATCCGGTCGTCGTTTCATGTATACGCGTTACAATAATAATATTATAATACGTAATACATATTATAATTATCGATGGAAACGCGTTTTTTCTTCTTTTTAACCGTTTTACAATAATAATAATAATAATCAGGACCCAAGTAGTTTCATACCCATAAGACTACAACAAATATTATAAGGGTGAGTGTATTATGTCGAGGAACAGCAGGTGTGTCTTTTCACCCCTATACGACAGAGATACTGTTGCTAACTTCCGAGACACACTTGCGCGCGCATCCAACTTACAAGTATATACAATATGCAATATATATTTATATTATATACATAACTCGTGTACATACATAATAATATGAGTATAAGTATATATATAAAGCGCATAATACATAATATTATTCCGTATATATAATAATAATAATAATAATAATAATAATGATAATAATAATAATGATAATAATAATGATATAATATGTATATGCGCTTACATAGTTAGGTACTTGGGAATTATTTAGTCGGGTTATGCAAATTTTAACGACCCCCGACGTCGTAAAATACTGGGAAATAAGTTATGATCTCAGTATTGCATTATACGGCGCGGGGGCAATATTTTACGATCCTTTCTACCGAGTATTAAGAACACATTAGCGGTCACTGCCATCTAAGTGCACGGCGCTCCGGATAGGCACACGAAACATTATAATATGACAATATAAGTTATATTATTATATAACGCGTGTGCTCGTGTATTTTATGTCGATAACAACAACAGTAATTATTATAAAAATAAAAAATAATATTATTATCGCGGTTTTAAACATTTTTACGAACCCGACGACTTTACAACTATTATATAAATACGTTTTCTGATTAATTATCACAGATAAATATATTTCATTTTTTTTTTTTTTTAATATATAAATTTTATTATTTTATTATAACCGTGGCCGTGCGAAAAACGAAATTTGTAATCAATCCGACGTGGAATGATAAAATGACGAATTGTTACGTATATACGAAATACGAATAAAAACAAAATCACCGATCGGACAACGGCCTACAAGGGTATAGTAATTATTATAATTTATTCCGAAAAGGTGACGTCCATTAACTAATTGAAAACGAAAAGTTTCGTTTGCACTTTTGAACTCGTCGAATTTAAAATACATATTATACGTTTCGAGCGAATTGTACACGGATCGCTTTAAAATTCGGCTATAAAATGCGATAACGATATGTGATAACAGAGAATCGCAGTAGGTCCACGAAATTGATGATTTTAAACGTATACGGCAATGTCGATTTTACCTCGTGTTTATTGAATAACGTGTGTAGGTAATATATTACAAACCATTTGTGATAGTAAAGTTAAAGAATCTTATATTATATCCAAATATCGAAATCGTTTTGAGAATTTTTCTATTGATAATAGCCATCACGTGCGAAAAAAATGTCGATAAATTCAAATTGATAAAATGATCGCGTATTTATCCGTTTTTACCGGTCATCTTTTCCATAAAATCTTTGCCATCTACTCGGATTGACTTATTCTTTTCAACACTCTTTATACCGTCTCTAGTCTTGGTCTCTATAATTCCTAAATCAAACTTCCGTTTCCTGGTTATTGCCCAAATGGTCGTGTGACGGTTGCGGCGTGTATATTGTAAATTGACAGAAATTTTTTAACGTTTTTTAAACGAATTAAGTGAAACTTTTAACTATATCGTTTACTAATAATTTATAACGGATCGGTTTAAAAATTAAAATATAATCTAAATGGTGCGAATATTCTGCACGAATATAATATCGGTCAATATTTAGATTAGTTTATAAAAAAAAAAGTATATGGGGGTGGCGAGTAATAATAAATTTGCCGATGATTAAAAATAGAGACTCGGTACTTGTCTGACGAAAAATTTCGTTTCGATCAACGTGTTTTTAGAACGAACTCGGTTTGTATTTGGAAATTTGACGAAGAGCGCCCCCCAGTCGATTCGACAAATTTATTGGCGTACGTATTTGTCGCCACGTTTTAATTTTTTGGAGATTTCAACGCGAAAATCTTGTGGTAAAAAAAAATTTAATACAAATTAAATTTTATTTCACGTTAATCTCGTCTCTAATTTATCGTTTATATCGTGAGATTTTATATTAATCTTTCGTTTCTGTTGTCGTATCGGATTTTTTCGCCCGACGAAATAAATTACAACACGCATCGTGTCGAATTATTTCTGTCTGAAAGACGTTACGTTTATAATTATTACGTATCGTAAACGGATGAATATTTCCGTTCACGGTCTGTTGCCTGTACGATATTCGCGAGAGAGAGAGAAAATTATCGTCTTATATTCGACCGAACAATCGAATAAATATTATTATAATATTAACGTTATTGTCGCGTGTATCTCCTTCCAAATGTGTACATATTATGATAGTTTTCGAATAGTCGGATTAATTAGAACAACAAAAACGTATAATTCGTTCGATCGCTTCTTCGAAAGAGCTATGACGTTATCAATGTTATCAGTGTTATCACAAATACGTATAATATAAAACTAAAGCTCGTGTACACGTGTATTAAAATATTTATTGATATTACGACTAGAAAACAGCACGCGGCCTCGTCAAGTCGGCAAGACTGGTTTATCTTAAACATTTCACACCTTAAACAATATTAATTCACCAGAATTTGATAGAATTTATTTTAAAATTTATTCATACACGGTAGCCAATTTTTGCCGAAAAATCGCTTCAGTGCTAATTTCATAATAGAGTACTGCGTAAAGTGCGACACTGCGAAGTGAAAGACGAATTTTATATATTATTTTTTTTATTTTACAAATTACAATTTTTTTTAGGTATATAAAAATTCGATGAACTGCGGCGTCCTATGGTCTTAACACCTCCCGTCCTGTTAATACCAAGGTATATAATAATGCGCGGACGAAGAATATGAAAAATAACGCGAAAATCCTCGTCTATATATTAAATATTCGTCGTTCGCTATCAAATATCGTCATGTTACCGGGTTACCTACTTGTTTTGTTTTTTCATTTAAACTCTTCGCGTAAAATTATAACAATATTAGAGACCGAATAAAACATTAATTTCTCTCGGTCTAAAAATAATAATCAAAATGTGTATAATACTAAGCGGGTATTATGTATATTATACACGTGTAAAGTTTTATTAATTTATTTGTAACACGAATATTATATTATACCATTCGTCGTGCATTTCGAATATTATAATTTATAACCAAGGTAATATAATAAACCGCGGACGACGGAATGACGTTATTACATTATATCTTTAAACAAAATAATACGGTATAAGCGTGGGCGAAAGTCGATTATCGCGAGTATACAATATACGAATGGCGTATATACTTTTGTTTTTAAATTTATTTTTATTTTTACACGACCTTACAATAATATAATATAATTTTATACGTTTAAAATTCCAACCGTGAGTCCATATAATATAATATATTATTATATACACTCCTTGTAGTAACTATTACTACTACCGCTGTTATAGTTTATAGGTATTTATTATACGTATATTCGTATAGTATTTATAGAGTGCCCGGAATGTTTGTTACAATTATTTTTTTTTTTTTTTTACTCACAAATTAAACTAAAATTCTAAAAACTCTCGTAGCAACGGAAAAATAAAAACCCCGACCCCGCGGGGATGAAACCGACCGTTTTAATACGCCACTATATTATATTACTTATAGGTACCAGCAGGATTTTGGAAAAAAAACGTATAAAGGAAAAATTCAGTACAGTTTTTCTATCCCTGCCCGGAGGTCGACTTTATCCGCGTCCTTTATGTACAATATAATACTACTTGCGCCACGTGTTATACGTCGACTTTTGTTTCGGGCGAATTTGTTTTATATTATTATTTTTTTTTTTAATCCAATTTCATAATTTCGTTACGAACACGCTATATGTAAATGTTACGGCCAAAGTAGGAAATTCGTACACGTGACCGAATATTTTGGGCAAAGGAAGAAATATTATATTTATTAAAACGATTCATTTTTTGAGTTCATCAAAAAAACCTATGTAGTTTGTAGACTTCAAGGGCCACTTTTCCTGTGGACACTTTCTTAAGGGACTACGACACATCTACCTCATAAACCCGATACTGGTGTGGATATAGACAGTGGTTTATTGTGTGACCTAAAACCTCGTTTCGCGAGCTACATCGACCGTTAAAATTGGACGTTTCTCACAACGACTATAATTTGTCAACTACTTAGCCATTAACATATATATTATTATACGTTTGTGCGTATCATATTATTATATTATAATATTATAATGTCTATGTGTATTGAGAATAAATTTCAAAGTTCAACCGTGTACCTAAACTATGGTACCTATTACAATATGAGACCCGAGGTACCTAATAATGATAAAGGTAAACTTAACGTAAATTAACGGTTCATGTTAAAATTACTCGGTTTACAAACAGTGTTTGACATCAAAGTGACAAACAATCGAGAGAGGGTCCTCCTCGTGAAGACTCCAGTAACGACCACACAAAAAGCTTGGATTTTAACTTCTACGCGAGTATAATGTTATACCGAATAGTCGAGAAGTTATTGTTTTACAACGACGTAAATATTAAAATTATAATACCGCGTTGCGATGTACTCGCACGACAAGAAAGTATTTCGTGAATGTGACGCCGCAGAATACACGACTAAATCCATTATTTTTTTTTGTTTTTGTTAAATAATTTGGAAAAACGTTCTAACGGCATATAATGTAAGTATATATTCATGACCGTTACAATGATTAATCTCGTAATTATTCGTAAGTTTTGTTATCATTTTTCGACGTTAAAATTTTAAAACGGTAATATTATAATAATAATAATAATATGTACCATCCAATAATATATTTGAATTGCTAACTGCAGAAAGGGGACAAGTCCATTTTTATCAATTTTGATTTTATTATCATTTTTCATTGAGCACGCGTAAATACATCGTTTACTGCAGATAGGAGTCAAATCCGATTATCAAAACAATAAATATACTGTTTGGAAATTCTTGTTTACTATAGAAAGGGAACATGACCATATTTGGTTTTTGATCATTCCTGAAAAATTAGGAAAAGTGGACTTGTCCCCTCTCTGCAGTTAGCGATTCATTTAATCGTAAGAATTTATATTCACGATAATATTTTAATTTCATTCTTATGCTTCGTACAGATTTAGTCCTTCAAATTCGAATTTGCAATCAAAATACGCTGTGAACGTCTCTATTTAATAATACTTTTCGAACAAAAACCGATTTGAAAATAATAAACATTATAATATTATACAACGTTGAAGCGCGGAGGAACGAACAAAACGAGACAATAGCTTGTCACTAGCAGAATGCTGTGTATTCCGTATATTTTTTATTCGTTCATTATTTTGTCTTCTTATTTTTTTTCGTTTTAAATAAATATTAATAAAAATGATAAGAATAAACAAACAAACAAACATATTGTTAAAATTAGTTGGTCTGTAAAATAACAATCACTTTACGACTAGAAAATGTACGTACACGTCGAAATGTCATATACATCCTTAACAATGTTATTGTGTTATTTGCGATGCAAGCAGCAGGACATTGATAACAAATCCTTTGTTCTCGTTCCGTTTGGACATTTCGGATTAAATTATACGATATATATTTATTATGACCCAAATAATTCAATTTCCTAGACAAGTGGACAAGTGAACCACGTTCGACGACTTGACCTACAAATCGTTTTCGACTTTTAACCCAACTTATATAATACCATTCCATTTGAATTTTCAGTTAGTATTATACGCGAATGTTTTGAATTTATATCTATTTGCCAATAATATTTTTTATTTTCATTCTGTATACGAACACGATTTGATTTTAATTTAACTTAAAATAATGTCGTTCGTAAAATATATTCCAAATGAAGAAAAATATCAATAATGACTATGACATATAAATGTACGTTGGCGTATATTTTTTTTCAATTTTCAACCAAAGACACTCTACGTCTTTACATCATATTTTTATTTTGATATAAATGAATTTATTTTCATAATTTAGATAAAATGGTATCATTAAAAAAAAAAAAAGAATAGATAATTTAAAAACGTACATATAACGTATATTATAATTTGTATTTTTGGAATAAAAAACAATTTAATTATTTTTAATTATGAAACGACATCATTATAAAAAAAATGAATTATTAATATTAAGTGTATAAATAATTAATAACTATAATAATCAGTAGCTAAATTTTTTTTATCTAATCGTTATTTTAATCGCTCACGATGAATATGTAACAAATAATAATTAATATTTATTAAACAACTTTAAAAGATCAATTGCATTTTTAATTTTTATATTATACATTTTAATTATAATATTCATATTGTTTCAAACAAACAAAATATAACTAAGATATTTTATTTTATATAACCGACCACGATGAATTTTAAATTTATTTCATTATGAAAAATATATTTTAATATAAAAAACGTAAAAAAAAAAAAAAAAAAAAATGCGTATTTAGTTTGTTTATATACGTCTGCAATACTATAATATAAAATTATAGAAGAATGTATAATGTTTTTTTATACAAGCTAAACTGTTATATAATTATTTCTTTGTGCAAAACAGAGCTTTAAGGGATTATTTATGAAAATTTAGGTTTTAAAGTAAGAACCCACTATTCAAAGACTATTTTGTATTTATTAAAATGTTGAAAAAAAATATACACGACTTCAAAAAAAAAAAAAATAATAATAAAAAATATACAAATAAAGAAAGAACTTATAAAATAAAATAAATTTTATATAGAAAAATAAATCGTAATTTAAAATAATAATTAACTAGTTAATAAAAAAAAATTGAAAAGTAATGATTAATAGCAATGTATATATTATGTTATAGTAATACAGTAGGTAACAACCAGTAACCACTGTAGTGATATAATAGAGTCGGATAAAAGACATATACAGATGTAGAAATTCTTTTTTCTTTTTGTACCTTTTCCACTGCGTCTCGAGCATATAATAATAATTTATTATTGTAAACGTCAATTAATAAATATTAAATATATTATGATGTTAAAACTTAAAACACTCTTATTATTTATGATTTATCCAAAGTAAAGTATTTAAAGTGGGAATATTATACGCCATCGTTTTAAATACTTATATATATTATTTGGTAATAAACGTTATTGTATAAACGCCGTCGTTAGGGAATTATTATGCGTTAAATTTCGTCCAAGACTAGATAAATCACATAATATTATTAGGTATGTATATAGCGACGTACTTTGAAATTGTCTAAAGAATATAAGAACTTCTTTTAATGCGACAAAACTATAAGTTAACTTAAAGTATTTAAGTATATTATTATTATTATTATTATTATTATTATTATACCGTTGGAACTGTTCGGTTCAACTACGGTAGGGTGCGTTCAGACGCTGTATAAAATGACCCTCAGATTGACAAATCAATTAATCTTCATTTTCACGTCAAATAAAGAGGGAAGAGAGCGTTTGATTTCGAAAAGATGGCCGTTGAGGGACCGTGAGATGCGTATATAAGTTGTATTATTTTTATGCGTGTAGAAGGGCCTCGGAAAGTGGGAAAGACAAAAAAAAAAAAAAGGGAAAAAGACATCGTAAGCACTGCCCGACGAACGGACGGGCGTCAAAAACTTCATTACTATTACAACGCATAAAAGTTTTCGAGAGATTTGTCAAGTTCGGAACGAGACTAGAAACGAAAAATATAAATTTTTATATTATCTCATGTAAGGTCTCGAAATGGCGTATGTTTGTCACGACGAAAACCGTATCACGTTATATTAATATTATTATACGATCGAAACGCTGACTTTCGACATCCGACATCGGACGAGATACGGTTTTTAAAAGTTGCAACGACTTTTAATTGAAGAGTTTTAATTTATAAATTACAAACGACCAAGAGTTTTGTGTTTTCGGATGAATTTTGCACGTTTTGATAACTCGCAACGATATTAATATAATTATGTTACACGAGTGTTTTCGAAAAAGAGAGAAATTCCGCGAAAACCGAGTCGTGATACTGTGATAATCGAACACCGCGGATAGCATCAAACGAGAGGAGAAATTAAAATGTTAAAATAATACAATTTTATGAGATACGACGGATAAGATTTTAATAATATATTCTTTTTATATTTTCTTTGGAAAAAAAAGTATAAAGAACGTTTTTTTACTACCTAAATGTTTTTTTTTTTTTTATTAAACGTTATATTTCGAAACGTGAAAATATATATTACGATAGTATCTGCAACAAGAAATTCACGAAATAGATATGATATAATAATAATAATGATAATAAAACGTTATATTTTATATTTTCCTACCGAAGAAATAAAATATAATACCTTCACGATTTACTTTTTAATCAGTAAAACGGTTTTAATCGAGCAGGCTAAAAAATTATAATAAAATCATAATATTCGTTTTATAATAAATTAATAAATTAAAAAAATATTATAATACCTACCATATGATAATATCGTATTATCAAACTTAAATTTTTTATGACTCTCTGATATCTATAGTCATATTTCGTATGTATAATATTATAATAATATTATTCGGAAGGGGATTTATTTTATTTTTTTCTACACAATAACAAATCTCTGACAGTTGTATCGATTTTCAATTTTTCCCGCCCCGTTTTGTTTTATGTACCTCGGGATCACCGTAATGGACACGTTTTGTTAGGTCATACGTTTTTATTTTTTTTTTCCTGCCGTACGCGAAGCATCCATCGACCGTTTAAACGAGGCGCGCTTTTTGTTCATCAAGATATCGGTGTCGGGGACACGAGCGACTTTATCATATAGGTACCGATTTTGCCCGTTCGATCGGCGCAATAACTGCAAATAGGTAACATTTTAATATGCCAAGTATTTTACGATATTTATAATACTTCACATATTTCATCAATACACTTCGAACGATTATTGGTTTTACTTTTATAATCTAAATTATGCGCATAAATTATTTATCCGAACGCGTTATACTCGTATTAAAAATACGATTATAATCGAGTTTAATTCGCAAAGATCGTTTTTTTTTTTTTTTTTGCTTATTGCACGAATTCGTCCAAAACTATATAATAATATTATATTTATTTAAAAGATTGCAGGGGTGTAAGTATATAACCAACCCTGGAAAAGTTTAAAATACTAATTTCGATTAACATAATATTATTATGACGATGATACCTACGCGTATTTTAACGTTATTTGACATAGGGAACTTCGTGTACTTGCATTTGCAAAATAATAACATTAACGTACAACTCGCCGAAGTTCATAAACTCGAGTGAAAGAAGGTCTATATATATAATATAATATATTATATTATATAGTTATAACTCAACGCGATAACATTCAATTTTCCGTGTAATGTAGTATATAATATAATATAACAGAGTTAGCTTAAATTATTAAGATGATTATATTATTTATGATTATCATAAATTATTCACTCAAACCCGCCGAAATCGAGTCGACAATAATAATAATAATAATACAAACGCGAAATGTTTGTATAAAAAATAGAATATCATTATTGTAACTCGCAGTAACAATGTAAATCGATCGATTTTTATAATAATAGTTTCAAAAATCGATTTTTTTTTTACTGATATATCAAAAAAAAAAAAATTATAATATATTGTAAAGTATATAATATAATTTTATTGCGTGAACTAAAGTAAAAATTAAATTAATAATTTCAATACATATCATTATAATAATATGACTCGAACAAATCGGAATAACGCTGTGTAGTGTCGGTATAATAACATTATATTACCCTGGGTGGGGTTGTATTATTATTATTATTATTATTATTATTATTATTATTATTATTATTATTATTATTTTTATTTTTAGCTATGCGTTGGTGCGTTATATGCTGTTTTCAGAAATTTTTGTACTGGCACGTAGGAAACTCATTTTTAGAAAAGGAATTACTATAGGTACCGTAAGAAAAGTAAAATATGCTCTCGGTCTGTTTGACACTTATAACCGCGAGAACAAATTAGTTTTCGTTTTCCAAAAGTATTTCCAATAAACGTGTAGCTATGTTACGACAAAAGAGATTATTTTTTACGAACAATTTATCAGTCAGTAAAATATTTCTACTTTAAATTCGTATAGTAAAATTTTAAAAATAACATATAATACGCAATATTATGAAAAAGTCGAAAATCGTTATTATGTATTTTAATCATTCGAAGAATGTACTATAAAAATAATTAAAATTTAAACGGCCAATAATCTATCAATATCGTATATAATAATATATTACGTGGATAACTTAACTGACGTTATCATTATAAAAATAAAATTAATATTATCGTTTTATAATTACACTTTTATATACAAATATATACGTTTTACGTATCGAAAATTAAAATTGAAATATTTTTTATTTGTATTTGAAAGTAAAAATTCGCTTTGATCTTTTTCAGAAACGTTTTTCATTAACTGTTTAAAATATAAAAGTAAAAATTTATTAAAAAAAAAAAAAATAGAAATATTTAATATAATATATATTAAAAAAATAATTTCTCGTCGAATATTTAAAATTTGATCTGTAACGTGTTAATTCTTAATAATTAGTGACTAACTAAAATAAAAAAAAAAAATAATTATAATAATAATAATAATATTTGATTCGAACGACATGAATATAATTATATTTATGGTAAAAAATGACGTTACGTCGATAAATATTTGTTCCTATTTTTAAGAACCAAGATACACAAAAGTTCATTATTTATACACGTGTAATTACATATTTTATGACGTGACCATTTGCATATTTTATAAATAAGGTTAAAAATGTACCTATGTTATTAGTTTATATTTGTATTTTTACAACAAAAGATATAAAAATAAATAAATAAATAAAATGGAAATTTCCAAAAAAAATTATATTCGACTACTTTATTTTAAAATAAGTAATAGAAAAACGTGGGAGACGTTTTTTATTATTATTATTATTTTTTTTTTTTTCGTAATTTAAATAAATTATCGCGCGTAAAATATTAACTTTCCGAGTCGTAATAGTATTTTACCGATATATAGGTTAAACCATAAACCGTACTACAAACAAGAACAACGATTAACACACACACACAGCAAAGGCCCATATAGGGAAAATGTAATTTTCGAGAAAAATAAATCAATTGTGCGCGTGTATATGCCAAGTCGAAATATATACGCATATACGTACAGCGTAACATAACGGCTGTTGGTACACATTAAAATAAATACGAAAATGTTTTATAAACCTTTATTTCAAAGGAGGAATATTTGAATAGTGTATTTGAACGATAGCGATAGATTAAACTGCGAGATGTGTATTATAATATTGTATTATACCGTATCAAAAGATAAACTCATTCCGAGACCCGTCGTTTCTTGTAGCCATGAATAAATATAAAATTGAAGTATATAATCTAATCGATATACACGCTTTTTCACTTCAAACATTTGTGATAACAAATTTACGTGACAATTTACTTTTTTTTTTCGAGACAAAAATACGAACGTCCTCATATTTTTTTTTCCAATCGTCCGCGTTTTGAAAATTTCAATAACACTACATCGAAACAAATTGCGTTTCGAAATAATTCGTTTACGAGCGAAATTTATTTACACTAGGTATACATTTTTATTTTTTTTAATTTTTTTTTTCGTAGGTAGTTAAAAATTTCACTTGGAATAAAAAAATACCACCTCTGAATCTTATAAACGATGACTGTACTTACTTTTCAAAAAATAATATTAAAACACATTGTAAGTATAACAACGTGTTCGTTTAATATTCACGCGTTAAGTTTTCACACGTTTTCCGTTGTTACAAACAATAATACAAAAATTTCACTAACAAATTTATGAACCGTTATATATATTTATACGTATAAATTACACAATAGTTTCATGACAAACGCACGTTTATTCCGTAATTATATTTAAACGAAATTTGTTCGTAAACTAAGTTTAAATGTACATTATAGAACGTTATAAGTTAGTGATAATAAAGCTCCGTCTCCACGTCTCACGACAAATCCAGATACACGTGTTCCTCCCTTTCAATGCAAATAACAGTTTTACTGTTATCAACTACTATATTTACGCTGAATTAAAATTTACAAGGATGTTAGATTTTAAAATAATTATTAATATTTAATCTCCGACTAAGGGAAAATTTAATTTAAAATAAATATGCGAACGCGTGTTAGGATAAAAAAAAAAAAAAAATGATAACGATAACGATAACGATAAAATAATATTATTCGAACGTCGTAAATAAAATAATTGATAATAAAAATCTGTCGATTTTCCAAATAATTGGTATTGATATTTCCTCGATATATTAATATTTTTAAACAAAATTTCTAATTTCAACTCGGTCGTGCGTGCTGTCAAAAATACATATTTGTTCTGGCGATAACGAAACGAATAAAATCGAGTTTTCAGCGATTACATTTTTTTTGAAAATCGTTTTTAATTTTTATACGAATCGTCATTTTTGTGATATCCAAAACGTTTAAAAACATTTTTATTTTTATATTTTATTAATATTGAAACGTTTTAAAAGACGACGCGGTTTTTCTCGCGCCATTGCGATTAAAAAAATAAATAAATCTTTTTATGATTTACGCATAACTTTACCCGGAAATATCATCCACGTCAGATAACATATTTTGACGTGCTAACACGCTACGATGAAATATAATATATATTATGTACGGTTACATCAAAATAAAAAACATTACCGTGATAATATAAAATATATTTTTCGCGAAAGTATGAATAACGCAGACCGCGTAAATTCGCGAATAATGAAATATTAAAAAAAAATATTAAATACATATATAAAAAAGTGATGGGCTACAGGTGTAAAGAGGAAAGTGTTGAATTTTGATTACAATTTGAATGAAATGATAAATCATTACATTCGAAAAACGATTCTGAGCGAAGTTCATCAGATAATATATACGTACGGATTAAAATATTTACATTTATCAGTCATTACGTTCAATATAAATAATTATTCATTTATCATAAAACCCCTAAATGAGTCACCTAAATACCCAAATCTAATATTTTGATATGATGTTAAGTATGTAAAATTTTCAGAATTTAATGCCCAAAATTGCCAATTTTATTTTTATCAAACATTATATTGGAGTACCTACATAAAAACGAGAATTTTACGAAATATTCAAAGTCCTATATTTTATAGAAAAATTATCGTAACGGTTCCAAAATTTTACCATGTACCTATGTAAATATCCAATAAAATTTTCAAGTCTCTAATTTCAAAATTGTACGAGCTGTAATATTGAAATCGAATTCGTCGAAATTTCAGTTTTCGAGAAAAATGCCGTTTTTTCGTCATTTCATCTATCGCATAGGGTCAATTTTGAGAAATTCGAAAAATGACCTAAATAAACTACCAACTACATCCATTTTCTAACCGGAAACATGCTCTTCGTAAGAATCTGAGCATTATTTCGAGTAGTAAAAGTGTCTTCAGACCTAAAAACAGAAAAAAAAAACAAAAAGACACATGAATCATTGTAGAACCAATACAATATTTTTCGCTTCGTATAGAATCTATAAAAAAAAAAATACTGAATTTAATCCAACGCGTGAGTATAAAATAATAATAATAAGAATATAATAAACCAGTCAATTAAACGTTTCCTTATAAGTATATATTATATCGTATTATCCGCCGTGTCGAAACGTTTTAATTATACTTATAATAAGACTGGTGTGTGTTTAAAATTTTAACATGGCGATGAATTAAAATATTTAAAAAAATAAAGATAAAAAAATTTCCAAAAAACTTTACCCTTTGACGACCCGCAATAATTATCGAAGTCAAAGGACCCGTTTTACGAGGAAACGTGAACTATATATAATATTACAATGTTATTATAACGCGCGGACCGTTTATGTTCGTTGCAAACTTCGGGCAAACATAATAACGTTTCAAACGCATTTTCATAAATATTATATTACACACGTGTACGTTTTCCGCGAACCTTTGATAATAATAATAATAATAATAATAATAATAATAATAATAATAATAAT
>JAIUCT010000017.1:9778299-9798522 GCA_021307375.1 Tetraneura akinire | reverse complement strand
ATAATAATAATAATAATAATAATAATAATAATAATAATAATAATAATAATGATAATGATAATGATAATAATAAAGTCGCGAGCCACAAAACCGGGTGTGTTCACTAAGTATGTTTGTGTGCTTATAATATATTTTAGTACTAACGTATCATCCTCATCTCGTCGTCCAGACCATCGTTTTATACACGATATTATTATAACTATATAGCGCATTATTATTATTTAACTGTTTTTCCTTCTGTTTTTTCGCGTTTTCACTCGTCAATCCATTTCCTGCAGGGATTGTACCTCGGAAATTCGAGGGACGGTCAATAATTCGTCTTCGATATCTCCCTCCCGTCCGCCCTCGAACGAATCGAGATCGATCTAAAAACTAATTGTAAAACGTTCGCGCGACACCCTGTACTATATACGTATATGAGAGTGTATACTGTATATATAATATACGCTCGTAAACGCGCGCCAGGTTTATTACCGCGTATACAATATATTATTATTATATACCAGACCCAGTTCTTTTATTATTATTATTATTATATTATTATCATGGTTATTATCATTACCACTGTATATACGTACGCCGAAGACACATACACACATTTATATATATATATATATTAAACAATACACATTAGGACGTTATAGGTGGTCTCCTTTCACCCCACCGGACGATATATATGTATGTATGTATATGTACGTATACGGTTTTTCTCTCTAATTATTGCATCCCTCGGGATTTTATGACGTGCCCACGGGAAACACAAACACCGCGGCGGCCCGCAGACGGTCTTTTCAACGGAAGTTTATACTATAATAATATATACGCCGTCTCGACCTAGTATATATTATTATTATTATTATTATTATTATTATTATTATTATCATTATTATTATCGCTCGTGTATCGTTCCTTGTTATTATATTAAGGCGTTTACTGCATTGTTTATACGGGGTGAGACTTTGGCGACCTCCACCACCCTTTGATCCCCTCTCGCCACAACGAAGAACTGAAATGAATTGATTCCACGAACGATCGGAAGATATATTATACCAAAATCGCGGTTACAGGTCCGTGCGATAGGTAATTCGGTAATTTAACATTTTAAATTTTAAAACAACTAATAATACCTAATAATAATCTGGAGCTGATCCGATCGTACGAATACGATACGCGTTAATCACAGTTTACTGTTTTGATATTATACCTACGTGAACAATTTACGTGTATTCGTGTTGTAATATTATTTGTAGGGAGAGTATATAGAAAAACAAAAAATTGTTAATTCGTTTAAAAATTCAAAACCTAGATTTAATATTTTTTTTTTTTTTTTTTTGTCTTTGATCGACTGCCGACGACGAAAGTTATAAATATATTCAAAAAATGTTTCAGACAATTTATCCGAATAGATAGTTTCGTTTTATTTCGTTAACAATATCGTAAATTCGTAAATAAACGTAGTCTATTAAATATATATTAAATAAATTATCAACTCATGGACTTAACCATAGATATAACCATAATTTGCTTTAATAACGGATATTATATATTTATTATCTTTCGATGACTCGAACGCACACTGAAAACACGTAAAATCGATTTTCGTATCGAGTTATAAAAAAAAAAAAAATATGTTAATCGTATGATTGATTGATTCGTAAATCGTAGTGAATCGAATAGACAATTTCCATCTTGTTTCACGTAATATTATTATATTATTATTACATACGAACTCATGATAATATAATACGCGTAATAATTATTATAAAAATAATTAAGCTATTTGAAAAATAAAAAGGCGTACGACGAATTCGATATAATTATTGGATATCGCACATTTCTCTTTCGTCCGTCTTCGTTTTCCTCGACTTGACGTAAACGGAGATAAATCGCTGCCAATTCGCCCCGAATTATTCTTACAGGCGGTTATATTATTAATTATTATTATTATCATAATTATTATCATTATTATCATTATTATTATTATTATCATTATTATCATTATTATTATTATTATTATTATTATTATTATTATTATTATTATTATTATTATTATTATTATTATTATTATTATTATTATTATTATTATTATTATCATTATTATTATTATTATTATCATTATTATCATTATTGTTGTTGTTATTTCTTGTTTCATCCGTACTTTGAAGAAATATACGCGCGTTCTTGTAATACACAACGCGATTTTTGTAAATAGTATTCTTAGTTCTTATACATTATCCGGCAAAAGTTAAAAACCGTTATAAATTTTGGCATCGTAACGCAATAAAGATTTTGTATTATTCTTCCACCCCTGACACGCAAAAGTCCATAACTATATTATTGTTATTATGTTATGACAAAAAATAATAACGTGCGTCGTACCGTAAGAACGAAATCGAAATGTGATAACCGATAAGAGAGCCAATCGACGCTACAGACAGAGTTCGTCTTTGAACGTTGATAAAAATATAAAAACTTGCCCGTCATTTCTTCAAATCTACGAGTACAAACGATTCGTTCGGGAAAAGATCGTTTTATTTTTATTTTTATTTTTTTCTGCTCTACCTACTTGTACGCATAACTCGTAATTTTTTTTTAAAAAACTTTGAATTATCAACGTTTAGATTCATAAAATATCCAAAAAATAGGAACAACTGTTTAATATTGTTCCCGAGATACAATTCGTATTTTTCAATCTGTATATCGAATCGTATATTAATATTTTTTTTTTTTAGATTTGATCGAAACAAAACAAAGTATGATGACGAGCAAACAATAGCGAGGTATTATAAAACACTAGACATATATTTTTTTTATTGTTGTTTTAAGAGATTTTCAAATAAACCGTAAAAAACGCTGGAATGCAAAATTTAAATACTAATTCAATACGCACTTTCAATAATCACGCATAATATTACAATTATATTAATTAACAAATTCCATCGACTCTTTGTTAAATGGTAATGTGTTAAATAATATCAGTTTGTTAGGTTATATTTTAATGTAATTATCAAACGATTTCCTATAGTGAAATTTAATACAAAAGATTTTATAATAAAAAAAATAAGTTTAAAAAACTTATACGTTTATAGTATTATTATTTCGTATTGTTTATTGTATCTTCTTGAACATTTAATTAAAATCGATTTACGCGTATAAAATGAAAATTAAGAATTTATTATAACTATTCGACGTATAATACACGAAATGTGTGTATAAAAAAATATATTTTTTATCAAAACGACAAGTTATCAGTTAAAAAAAAAAAAAAAAGTATAAAGTTATTTATTTATTTTTTTATCAGTTTTAAAATCAAATAATTAAAAATTCTCCGATATCATATTAATATAGTTAAATAATTCGAAATAGCGATCAGCAATCAATCGTCAGTATAATAGCGGTGTATACACTACAGCGATATAAAATATAATAATAAATTAATAAATAATAACACCTTTGAAAGATTATTCGTTTTAATAAAAAAAAAAAAATGTTAGGTTATACAATAATTATTATTATTATTATATTCGATGTTTACAACTCAATTACAAAAAGTCATTCAAACGCCAAAATATTTACGCGTAGCCATCGAACCGATGATAATGTGATATGAACGACAGACATCGCGCGTACAGAAAATCCAATTCATTATAATATTTATTATTATAATTCGTTTCTCCCCCCCCCCCTAAGAACGTGTAATATCTAATAGATTAGGACATATTTTATATTATAGGTTAGTAAATTTTCGATTATTTTAATATCGTATTTTTTAATATTTAACGAACATCAAATATTCATAATGGAATTACGTTCACCTAGGCCTATTATGTACGGGTATACGTAGTGCAAATACATCGTATATTTACGGCTATAAAATCGATAACGATAAACTGGGATATTTATAAATTATAAAAAAAATAAAATAATAATAACAATATGTATAAGATATCGATTTTTATAAATTTGGTTGATTTTTTTTTTTTTAAGAACGCATCGAATTCGATCGTTCTTTAAATGAAAATAATAATAATTCCTATATATGAAAACAATATAATTTAAATATTTCACATTATTTACGCTTTTTATTTTATTTTCATTTTTCTTAAAGTTTTTTATAGTTTAAAGTATAATATTAATATTATTTTTTCCACTGCTTTAGCGATTACCGTAAAACCGTTTAAAACTTTCATCAATTTTTTCCGTTATCACTTTTCGCGTAAAATAAATAAAAAAGTAATTTAACGTATAATTAACTAACACAAAGTATGTATAGTTTTGAAATTATATTTTTGTTTTATAACACGCTAACAAGTATTATATTTTTATATAGGCGAGTAAATTTTATGTAAAAAATACTTCTTTTTTTTGTGTGTGTGTTTTCTCTTCTGTTGAACCATGAACGTGAACGCGGTATAATATGATGGTATATCATTAAGAAATCGTCAGAAAATTATTATTGCTCGTTGCTTTTTTTTATTATTATTTATTTATTAACCGTACGCGAAGTTCGATTATTCTAAAACGACAATAAACGTAATATAAAAAAAACAAAATAAAATCCGTGTACGAGTTGTATTTTTTAAAAAAAAAAAGTAAATAAAAACCCAATTCAATCATTTTTCAATTTGAAGTCGGATGATACGATAAACTCATATATTCGAATGAATTTTCATATGCGTTATCTTTAAATCTTTTATAGCGATTTTACTACCCGACCTATACGAAGTGATGTTTTCCTGAACAAAAAAAAAAAAAAAACAATAACTTTTCCATTTCCACTAAATAATAAAATATACATTTTTGCAATGTACGTCAAACCATTATGTGACTAAACAAATAGTCGTGTTCATATACGGTCTCTTTTAGAAATATAAACATTAATATTATAATATTTTTTGCAAGAACGAATTTGAAGAATAAAAAATTATCAATATTATGTCTTTTAAAACGTAGATTTCGATAGGTATATTATTAAAAATAATTACTAACGTCTATTACGTTAAATTTAATTATTTTTGTCACTCGATTAAATTTAAACAAACAACAAAAAAAATTTTGTAAAAAATATCACGTACAATTAATTTAATATTTTTTTTATCAAGATTATTTTTAATGAAAATATTAAAGGTTGACCGAATGACTGATCATTATTAATACCTGTATAAGTATATTATATTATAAAATAAAGCTATATTCAAAATTGTAAATTTTATGTTATTTCTTTATATATTTTTGTAATATTATTAAATATAAAACAGGGTTTAAATTATTTTTAATACTCTTAAAAAATGTACATACTCGAATAAATTCACAGACAACAAAAATTATAAAATACGTTTATACGCGGGTAAAAAAAAAACAACTTAAAATATTCATATTTCTTTATAATTAAATTATGCGAATTTAAAATTGTTGGACATTTCATAAAAATATACAATATGCTCTTTTCGCCATGTTATAACAAAAATACATATTTTCAAATGTTTCAAACTTTGAAAACGACTAAAAAGTTATGTAATGCTGGCCAAAAAAAAATATGTTGTATAAATGTATAATCCACTATTATTTCTTATCTATTGTTTCTTGCATCAAACCGTATAATATAATATATTTTGTTATTCAATTTTATAAAAACATATAGCTATAAATATTATTATTATCATCATCATCATCATCATCATTATTATTATTATTATTATTATTATTATTATTATTATTATTTTTATTATATATGTATCAGCATACTGACGTAAAATATAAAAACTGTCTCTTTCAATTTATATTAATATGTGGGTATTATCTTCCAAAACTAACTGGGAATGAAATTTCGTCAGGGAACCCTCGTTGGCTCGTTCGTAAAGCTTTATGTTGCTTTTCCATCCGTAAAGTACTCTTCTCGTAGTCTCGTGTAAGGGTTATACGTACTTATATTTTACACGCGTCGCACGTTAGTCTTTCTTGACAGATGTTTGGGTGAAACGCGACATATAAAAAATAAGTAGGTAGGTATATAAATTTCTATCGAAACTGTAATTTACAATATCAATATACCTAAATACGTATAGGAAGTGTTAAAATAAAAAATAAAAATTTAATTAAATCAATGTCGTCTAATACCAACATAATATGAATGCGAAAAAAATCAATTATATTGTTAATGGTAGTAATTATGATTGTAAGTATATCGTGTCTGAAGTTTTTACGTTCGAACACAAAATTAATAATAATAAT
The DNA here is from genome assembly GCA_021307375.1 of Tetraneura akinire. NCBI lineage: Eukaryota > Metazoa > Arthropoda > Insecta > Hemiptera > Aphididae > Tetraneura > Tetraneura akinire. Next base: position 9,792,291 of record JAIUCT010000017.1, on the reverse strand, counting down.
AATAATAATAATAATAATAATAATAATAATAATAAATATTTAATTAATTAAAATAAAAATTATTATTATTATTCATGCCTACGTATTATTAATGCACGGTTTTTACGTTCGATAGTGTAATATTATAATATAACGCGTCGCGTACTTTGTGTGTCTAAGTAATAAAAAATAATAATAAATGAAAAAGTAAGGTAAAATATTCGGGATTCGCAAGAGAGAAAAAATTGCGTTTCGACGGGAAAACGCGTCCGCGTTGAACGCGGGGAAAAAATAACGCCGCGGATATGCTCGTAAAACGTTGTATAAAACGTCATAAACTCCTCCGAAATTGGCTCGTGTACGGGTCCAAGTTTATAGTCTATAAAAACGTGATCAAAACTTAATTCACTCGCCACTTGATTGTACATTAAGTCGCAAACGCTTTCGTTTTTATCTACGTAATCGTCCCGTTTCGTATACGATATAATATTGCATTAAATAAGCGTGATATAATATCAAATTTTTGTTTTTTTTTATCTAACTAAAATATTATTATGTATATTATTATTATGTTCATCGTTTGGTCGAATGCAATAATTATTTCCAAACGGCAACAGCCTAGCCATTGCACCAGATAACGGAATATAATTTTCTTCGTGAAAAAATCGAGTCTACACAATATAATATACCCGTGTCCCTAATTGATAAAAAAAAAAAAAAATTGAAAAGTAAGTCCGATTAGTTCGAAAAAAATTGGAATGATCAAAATACAATTTTCATATCTCTCCCCTCAAGCAACAACAAAAAAAAAGAAAAAAGGAAAAATCTGACGACGCGATGACTACACTCTGAAAGGTATTTGGAACGACTCAGTGGAAAAAAAAAAATGGAAAAATCAAAATACAATCCCCCTTCTTGCAGGCAAAGAAAAAAATGAAAAATCGAGATTGTCTTCCAAAAATATTCTATAAATACGATAAAAAAAAATCATAGTCGTTGCCTCGATGTTTTTTAAGTTCGGGGGTTAGAATTAATAATAATAATAATAATAATAATAATATTTTCCTAAAGAAATAATTTAGAAGCGCAGACTGGAACAATAATTCTCGCGCGATCGCGTACGACGATAGAGCCATATAAACGGCGGCGAAGGTATTGTTATTTTTCGTCTCTCATAGAAACGATAACGACGAGAAATAAGTATACCGCGTATACCTATCCCATGGTTAGGTAATATAATTATATTATTATTATTATACCTGTACGAATATACGACGCGCGGCAGTATCGTTGCGTCGAGCGATTATAATAATACAGGGATGGCCAACGTGGAGTTGCTCGCGAGCCGCAAGTTGGTCACCCCTGATATAATAACCACGACGACGATAATTTATTTTATCGATGGGCGAGGAATATTATATCGTTATTATTATAATAATTATTATACGAATAATAAAGTAGTCGAGTTCGTTCTGATACGCTTTTAACCGGAAATCGACTTAATCGGGTGTTATATTAACACATAACACATAAGACATAACTAACCACGTAGGAAAAGTATAAAACGCGTACCTCGAGGATGCTATCGCGACGTCGAAAATCGAGAATCTCGAGTCCAAATTAAGATCGTAATTTCAAAGAATCTATTTTTTTTTTTACTCTTGGTGAGATGGTTTAACGCCATAAAATGTTTAAGAAAAAAATAATACGATGCGTTGTGTTTACTTAACACAGTGGTTCTTAACACTGGTGCTCCGTGAACCGTAAACTTGGATAAAGTGTTCCGTCAAATTTCAAAATTGTTATCAAAACGTTTATTTAAATATTATTTCGAATAATTTAATTTTAATTTTCATAATTTTTAATTTTTAACAATGTATATTATGTATGTAATTTTATTTAAAAAAAGGGGGGGGAAATGTAAATTATTGTTTTATTACAAATATGTTATGTTCCGCAAAAATCTTATATAATTACAAGTATTCCGAGATTTTTAAAAAGTTAAGAATCACTGACTTAACACAATAATATTCAAGCAAATCGAGCAAATCGTTCTGAACAATATTTCAGTAAATCGCATAATTATTATTGTGGTATAAGTTATTGATTATATAATTGTGTTTTGTATCGGTCGTTAACGTTGAAAACTGTGGAAAAACATACGATAAATAATAATAATTAGTAAAGTTTTTCCGAAAACGCGCGTTTTCCTCGAACGTTCTGAGGTGGAAGGCGGTTAAAAAAAAAATAATAATATGATACGTGATAAAAACGAATTAGGCGCCGGACTACACAACAACAACCGCGCGTCTTTGATATTTGATTCGAAAAAGTGAAAACGTGAAAACTCGACGGCCAAATAATTTAAGCGCGTAAAAGGTAAATTTGTTTAAAAAATTCGAAATAAAAAAGTAACCCGTACGTTACTATATTAAATAATTCGGTCGGTCTGAAAAATTTAAACGTCGTGACGTTTTTTTACGATATATAAAATAATCGGAAAAATCCATAATCTGATCCTCCGGGGACTGAAAAATTATCGGGTCCATACGTACCTGACCTCGTTCTCGTGGTTATTCGATGCGATTGTTTTCATTCGAAACGTGGAAGAACGCGTTCGTATTAAAATAATTTATAACAAAACGCGAGTATAATTTAATTCGTATTATAAACATTTTGCTATTACGTTTTACTCGAACACTCATAATGTACTTAGTACAACTTATGCCAGTTTTCATATTATTATATTAATATACGATTACCACCGTATCGTATACCATAATCTTATATGAGCCGGTTAATGTTTATAATGGTCGGTATATGATATTTAATATATAACATATACCGTAACCGTGGTATAGACGTTTTCTCGCGGTTAAAGCGTTCGCGTTTCCTCAGAAATATAATATAAATACCTACGCATTTTTCGCACTTCTCCGAGTGATTGTATTATTATTATTTATTCGTAAACATTACGTTTGGAAAATTTCACACACTGCTCAACTCGACGGCACTTATTTGGCACCATAACGGTTGCAATCGTACAATGATAAAATAATTAAATAAAATCCGTTAGAAATGTTTTTGAAAAATAAAATTGAGCGAAGCCATTTTACAATCATTTGTGTCTCTTTTTCTTTTCTTTTCTTTCTTTTTTTTATGTTTTTATGTCTGGTGACACTATTTCGACTCGAAATAACGCTCCGATTTTCACGAATAGAATATATTTCCGGTTAGAAAGTGGATGTAGTTGGCAATTTATTCAGGTCATTTTTTAAATTTCTCAAAATTGACCTTATGCGATAGGAAATACGAACAAGAAATGATGAACAAACGACATTTTTCACGAAAATTGAAATTTTGACGAATTCGATTTTAATATATTTCACGATAACTCAAGCGATGTTGAACTTGGAGAATTTTTACTGTGTATATATATGATAATATTTTAAAATCATTACGTTAATTTTTCTACAAAAGGACTTTAAATATTTCCTAAAATTCTCGTTTTTATTTAAGTATTATAATTGTATGACAAAATTGGCAATTTTACTGAAATATACTCACATATATTACTTAACTTCATACCAAAATATTAGAAAAATTCCAAGTCTCAATTTTATTTTTTATAGTTATTTCAAGTTGAAATTTGAATATAATGGATATTTAAAGTATTTATATGGATTCTTCTTGACGTCTTATTATATTTCAATATTTTACAATAATGTTAAATAAAATTGACAAAAAATTTTGAAAATTGTATTGAAGCTCAAATACATATTACTTAACTAGGTTCCAAATAATTGTGAATATTAAATTTTCGATAGAGGAGCTGATATTGCTGTGGATGGGATACAGGTCTAAAGAGAATAGTGTTGAATTTTAATTAAAATTTGAATGCAATGATAAATCATTACGTTCGAAAACCGATTCTGAGCGATGTACTGTCAAATTTGGGTATTTATTTGACTCATTTAAGGGTTTTATGGGTATTTATATTGAACGTATAGAGACTGATAAATGTTAAAATTTTAGTCAATACGTCATTGAATTGACGAAATGAATGAACTTCGCTTAAAAACGTATTTCCAAACGTATAATAATGATTTATCATTGCAATAAAATTTTAATCAAAGTTCAATACTTTACTACACTTTAGACCTTAGTATTCTTTCCGTAACAGTATCAACTCTTTTTTTGATACATTTTTTTAAAGATTTATTAAAATAGTGAACAATTGCGTTTTGACAACATAATAATATTACAGACGCTATAATAGTGTTATCGAACTTTATTCGAGAGCGTATTGCAATGTTTTATTGTAAAATAAACCGAGACAAAAAACGTGCGGTTTAGGTCTCGGATGTCGTTAAAATAATACGACTAGGATGCACTTTAATATTTACATGACAATGCGTTGAAAACAGATTAAAAGACGGATAAATTGGAAATCTCGGAGTTCCGCGTGATTAAAAACACCTTACCCGCACGCGGATTGTTTTAATTTAAATGCATAAACCGCTCGACACGTTTTTATTGTTCGTATTAAAATGCCACCGGAGCATAAAAAAAGAAAAAAAGAAAGAAAAAGAATATAACCTAGAAAAAACACACACACACGTCGCGTGTAATGTGTAAAACGTTGCCGGTAAAATAAACCTTTACAGGACTTTTGACTTTTGACGGCATGTTGACGCGATCGGCGGAAAAATAAAAAAAATAAATTAAATTCAATAGGTATATTTTAAATTTTTATTCGTTTAATTCCAATAATTAAAGGGGAAAATAATAATAATTGACGTGTATTAAAAGGCGATTCGTCTGAAGAGTTATGTGAATACAAAAACGAGAAATTTATATCACGAGACAGAAATAATAAATAATAAATAATAATATATAACATAAAACGTATTATTTCATTTCCGCTTTCGCGACGGAAATGGTTTTCCGATATAGGAAAATAAAAGATGCGTCGGATTTATTAATAGTATTCTTATAAATTAACGAAACTAAACTTTTTTATTGCCACGCAGTACCCCCCTACATTATTCATTTTATAAGTTTTAAAAATATTATTTATATATACGACGTTACGTCGAACTGCATCGTCAGTTTTTCCAATGCACACCGCTATACTGCGTGCTATATAATATAATAAAATGTAATGTATACAGTCACTGTAATAAATAACTGCAGCGAACTTTTAAAAGAACGTTAAAGTCTATTATTTACTATATACAATAAAACGCTGTTTAACGTGCTCGAAAGGTTTTTAAATCTTATACGTACAGGCGTATTTTTTGGAAAAATAAAAAAAAAATTTTGTTCCTAAGTCGATACGTCCGGTAACTAACGTTTTACCGCTCGTCCGCAGTTTATACTCGTATATAATAAATAACGTATAATTGATGATTTATGATTTTTTCGGTTTAAGGACATTTTTTTTTAGGGTACACGCTAATAGACCCGATCTCATAACTACCGGTCATCCGCGGACCACAAACGTTTGGCCGCAAGCCCACGGTGTTATTTCTCTTTAAAGATCGTCTCGAGTTAAAATTTTTAAGTCGCTATATATTATATACGTATATACATCTTGCGGACGTGAAAACATATTTTTATTTATTATGATTTTAAGTACCCGACCCCGCTCTGTGATAATTTACAAGACTGAAAATACGAAAAACGATCTTCGTATTCCTCTCCGAATAGAGAGGAGCAGGTCGAATAGTAGTGGAAAAACGAACGTGATAACAGCCAATATCATGTGTTTCGTGAAATGTTTATATCAGGTTATATCGCGTAATAAACGGTTGTTTTAATAATAGCGTCGAAATACAAAAAAAATATATTCGAAGAACGAAATAAACGCAAATACAATACTATTGAAAATATTCCACTTGGAAATATTTAATAAAAACATTCTGAGCGGTAACAATAATATTATATAAGGAACAGTATTTGTTCGTGAAGACTATTATTATTATTATTATTATTATTATTATTATTATTATTATTATTATTATTATTATTATTATTATTATTATTATTATTATTATTTCTCTTTGTTTTTTGCTTTTTCATAACGAGTTTTTAAAACGAAAGTATAAATTATTTTGCTTTATGGATCATATTACGAGTAGTATATTGGTTATTTTCCAAACGTTAAAATTTAAAATACATTAAAATTACAAAGTAATTTAATATTATGATGCATAAGTACAGTATTGGAGTTATTTTATAATATACGAGATTTTCATAATAATTTATTATATTTCTCTAGAATTAAGTTCAATTTTAACATTGAAAATAAAATAATATAATATTACATTATTATTTTTTTAATGGTATAAAATATCGTAAACTTAATATATACAAAATTAAAATATAATATAAGATATACCTGTATAAATATATAACTTCTTATCTGTCCAAAGAAATTAAATATTAATATAGGTACGATTTGTCGATGATGGAAAAAATTGATTGTGTTTAATAATCCCAAAAAAAAAAATTAAAAAAATTGCGTCTACTTTTAACTTTTAGCTTCCGAACGAGATCACAAAATACACAAAAACACGTGTCGCGTTTTTAGTTAGTTTTCATATTTTTTTACGGTATAATTTTTTTTTTTTACGACTCACGTGCAAGATATTTAATTGCTATATAATGTTCCATTTTCGGGTGGTTACTTTAAATAAACAAATTCATAATTGAATAACGTCATGCAAACAAAAATAACATTATTTAACATTTTTTTTTTTAAGTAAAATTTCGACAGAAAATAATTTATTTTGCGGATCGAAATTCATTTTATACGATATTATACGCGAAACGATATCAAAATTGCATCGCGTGTGTGCGGTAGGAAAATTTGTTTTCATTAAAACGTTCATTGCACATACAAATTGAGATTAGTATTTATGAATTTTTAGATGAAATTCGTACCGCGGTAACGGTCGTATGATAGTATATGTCGTTCGTTTTCAAAGATTGTACGCGTGGGTGGTAAAAGTTTATAGTGTCAACCGAGGTAACCTTCAGGACACGGTCGGATCAAATTAAATAATATTACGGTTTCAAACCACGAACGAAAGAGTTGACGATATTACGCGGTATATAAAATAAATAAAATATTAGAATCGGAGGATTGTAAGTGTAATACGATGCTGCTGGTGGTGTACAGATAAATACATATTACATATGGGTAGAAGAACAACGCTAAAAATAAGATTAAACCGATATGAAATCGTCCTCGGAAATCGTCTTTGGAGTATAATATTTTTATTAAAACAAAAAATATGGGCACGGCGTGAAAAATAATGGATTAAAAACAGCGTTTCGAGCCGTTTTCACATAAATAAACATTAAGCGGAGTGCGATCGGTTTAAGTAACTTAGCGAGATCGCGCATTAGCAATAATTTTAAAATGAACAATAAATAAGAAAATAGAAAAAAAAATACCTCCTATAGGTTGCAAAACGTAAATCTTACGAAACGATCGAAAAATCTAACCGTGCGTATTATATGGAGGAGTCCACTGTCGCCGAATAAAATGGACAAATATCGATAATTTGTCGATTTTAGGTACACCTTAAACATATCATATAGGGTTATATTATAGGAATAATGTACCTGGTATAATGGTACATGGTAACATGCGGTTAGGTAACGTTTCCCGATTATATTATTATAAATTATAATATATTATATTTAAGCGAAGTCGCAGGAATCGAGAGATTATAATAATACGTATAATTTCTCGTTTCGTAGCAAACGATAATATTTTTACTACCCGTCATTTTTTTTTAATATTATTATATTTCGCGTCGTGACTCGTGAGAAATTTCAACACTATAACGTGTTAGTATATTCAATAATTTAATCGTGATAGCATACGTTCACGTTATCGTATTTTAATGATATCATAATATTATCTGTCTGGTGATAATTGTCAAAAAGGCCATTCTTTTAGGCCGAGACTCTTGATGTCTATGGGTACCTACGCGATAAATCGTCAAATAATTATTGATACGCTTCTTAGATCGGACCGCCTCGGACGTTGAATGCGTATTATATTATATATTATCCGACCATATTAAAATACAATTGACCGTGATATTATTATAATTAGATGATAGGAAAGACGTTTTTATTACGTCCATTAAGTAAATCAAATATGCGTTTACGGACGATATTATTCGATAAGGAATTTGCAATAATATATCATATTATAACGATTATATAAGCATAAAAATCATTGCCAGAAATCGATATTTTTATATTTATTAGACCATATAACGCGTGTTCTCTTCCGTATCGATTTCTATAATATTATAAAACGTTAGTTTATTTTATAAATTACTGATAAAGTGATAACTTATCAAAAAATAATCGCGTTCTAAACAACCAACTCGTCGGTCACCCCCCGATAATAATTATTGTGTGTATACCCGTTATTTATTTATTTATTTATTTATTAACTAAAAATAACCAACTCCGACGTGTATAAAGAACGAATATATCGACCCGAGACGAACTCTGAAGGGTTAATTCAAACTTCTGGTCCGCCGTTACGTCGTTACGGTTTGACGGACACAATAGATTTGTTTAATATACATATATACATACAATATATATATTATACGGTCGGTTATTAATATTAAACAGCTCGGAACAAGTTCGGTAATAATACATTATTATGATTTTAATCCCTGAAGGAATCGTAATAACCGCATATAGCATACGTTTTAATATAGAACAATATATTACAATATCCCGTATAGTGTTACACGTGAAAAATACGGAATTATTCACATCGCGGGCGGACGTTTTGCACATAATAATAATAATAATAACAATAATAATAATAATAATAATAATAATAATAATAATAATAATAATAATATTATTATTATTATTATTATTATTATTATTATGTGTATAGAGCATAATGTATAATATTGTACCTGCGGGCACGGCGACGTCAGGAAAAGGACGTAAAGTAAGTCGTTGCACGCATAAATCTCTCGAAAGCCCAGACAACGGATTATTTTGATAAACGATAATAAAATATTAAAACGAGACGAACGGTCTTCCGAGGTCGAGTATAGTATATTATTATAATATTAGATATATTATATACCTACCTACATGCGCATTTCTGCACGTATTATTATAGTTATTATTATAAATTATAACGTACAGACTGGTTTATTAAAAGGAACTCTGATGACATATTTCATCGGATCAACGGGTAGAAAAGCCCGTGTATTTTATATTAACTATATCCCCCGGTCCAATTACGACAATTTTAACGCTTCGACAACCCGAGGAATATTGAGATTTCTACGACGATATTACGTGATATATTTTTTTTTTTTCAAAACTCGGATAACGGAGTCTTTTAACGACTAAACTCGTTCTTGTTATCGTCGTGATTATTTAAACCGCGTCATTAAGAGTTCTAAGGTTTTAACCGTAACACAGTTCGATAATGGCGTTTCCGCAATACGAGAACCGCAGGACGACTAAACGTTGCGTTTGCGGAAAATCGAGTCGGACGCGTATTATAAAAATTTGAAAGAATTCAGCAGGAAAACGCGTTATATCCGTCTTTACCTTATCAATTTGGTCGTTATTTTATAATATATTAATATACGTAGGTATTTATGAATCGTTTTACACATAATAACCAATAGAATTATATGCTAATATTCGAAATAATCGAACGAAAATTGTATTCGACTGCGTAAAACGATGTCCTTTCGGGTTCTACGAAGAAGTCAAACGCCAAGTCGGTCGGTCGGTAAACAAATCGGTTGGTCGATCGGTCAGTCGGACGATCGATGCTCGTAATATTTTACCGCGTAACTTTTTAGACCGCAGGATCGTAGATAACAAATAGCAAGCAACATTTTAGCGGTAAAACCGCAGAGAACAACGAATTTAGCACACGGCCCGGTAATAAAGTACGAAAATGCAAAAAAAAAAACTGCGTAATATAATGATTTCCACCCTTGGAATATTATGTAACACGCGTTCGTTTATTATTTTACAGTAATATCGTGATTTATTATTAATTAATTTTTTTACATAAAACTTTCGAACGTCAGTTTCACGATTAAAAACATAACGTTTGCATTAACAAAGTATTATATTGTCAATTTGTCATTGTCGAAAGAATTGTATAGGTACCTATTGTAAATTAAACACCGTTCGATTAGCAATTTCAAAAAAAAAATAAATAAATAAATATTTTTCACATTCAAAAGTCAATCAAATTTTATCACATCGCGACGGTACGCATAATTCGATTCGTTTTAAATCTACTAATTATATAAAAAAAAAATAATATTATAATCGTGCTGAAATAGACTGAATCACGACTTAAAATCAATTATTATCAATAGACTTAAGTATGGGTATATTATTTTTGCTCAAAATAACGATAAACACGTTTTTTTTAAATGATCGAAAAAAATAAAAAAAAAATATCGTTGTTTTCGTAATAAATAAACTATTTGTTTTGTGTACGTTCTATTTAACGATGGAAAATAACAGGACAGAGAAATGTAGGACGATGGTCCAATTAGTTGGAAAATCGAATAATTATATATTATTTTTCTTATGTTATGTATTATAAGTACGATGTTTGTTCACTGACATAACAATTATTATTATGAAGCATATATCTGAGAAACGCCGCCCACGGATTGTTTTCAATATTTCATGATAACAATAATACGTAATAAAATGTTATTATTGTTTTGTTATATTTTTATACCGAACGTCGAAGCTTATAAATTTAAAACGTAATCGAATACGATGTGTTTAATTATTTGATATTATTAAATATAGGTACGAAAAAAAAGAAAAAAGAAAAATCACGAATATAAATTATACTTCTCGTTATTTTGAACTTATTCTAGTGATAACGTTATTAATTTTATCTTTTATTTTTCTCGCGTATTCGCGTCGTTATCGCCCTGAGACATGACAAGTATAGATACTATCGTATTAAAATAATATTTGAAATTTATAAATTTTTAAAATTTTACACGGTTATATTTAGCGTTTTAAAACTATAAATTGCCAAATAGTTATTTCACTCACTCGTCCTCGTATGTTTTATTAAATATTAACCCTGCGAAGACGATCCCGGCACACGAACTCGCGAGAAAATTTCGTTCCCTACAGTCGTAATTTTCAGCGTTTTATTTATTTATTTTTTTTTTTTTCTTTTCGTAGACTATCGTCGCCTACGCACAATAATTTTTACGACTTTTCGAGTTACGACGTGTGAGTCGCGTATTTATATATTATTATCCGCTTTATATAGAATCCCCGTATATTATATACTCGTGTTCCCGTGTAGAATTATTACCCATCGCCTTATCACCTCCGCGAGTGATGTCCGCCGCGTTATCAGTAAAAATACCGTAAGAAAATGACGATATATTTTAAAAAACGGTCAGAAAAACATAACGTAATATACTATACATAATATGTTATATGTATATGCATTATCTCGCGAGAGAGATAAATCTTGACCCGGTTTCATTCCTTCCCATCTTTAACCCCTACGTTCGCGAATACGGTAAACGTGTATATATTATAATATTAATACCTAGGTATATGTTTTATAAACGTAACTACTCTTTTTCTTATTTTTTTTGTTATTTTTTGTTATTTTTTTTCCATCAGACGTCTCGAGATTCGAGAGCACGACCGACGTCACGCGAAAAAAAAATAAAAATAATATTCCATTTATAATGACGATACCCGTATATTATATTATAAAATATATACGCGTTCTCATGGTTCGTCATGGTTGGTCATCGTCGTCGTTTCTTCCTCGTATAGATATATCGTAATATTTTCTTGCTGGGTGGCAAATCTGCAGCTCGACCGGCCTTCAGCTTTTTGGAAAGTAATAATAATAATAATAATATATTGTTATTGCGATTCCGAGGAAAGGCACGGGGTGTGGTCGCGCACTTACCGGGGGTAGAGTCTGGAGGGGCGAAAAAAAATAAAGAGAATAATAAAATAACAACGTAAATAATGTACACGGACGGGGTTTATGAATAAAATAACTCACTCCCCCGACCGACTATAAATTTAAAACTGAAATTATTGTTCGGAGATAATAAATAAATATGCTTCGTACGACGAATTGATATCACCGAGCGCCGATGCGACAGACGACGTCGTGGAGATTTCGAGAGGGTATAACACCGCGAAGAAAGAGATTGGAAAGACTGAAAGAGAACACGTCATTATAATAAATATATGCGATGAGGATAAAACGCAATTTCACAAGAAAAAAAAAACAAAACAAAACAAAAATGTAATAATAATAAATATACCGCGTTTCCCTATTGGTTTTCGAACGTCTCGTATTATTTTTATTTTTTTCCCTCCCCCTCGGTTATACATACACATATTATTGTGGTTACTGGTTACTGGTTAGTGGTTACTGGTTATATATATATATATATATATAATATAAACGAACGACGACACGCGATCGACCGTCGAAAAATTCGGTAACCGAATTCCACGTTATAAGTTATATGAATGCCACGCGACGATGTACTGACGAACACTATATTATAAGTTATAACAAATATAATAAACGTATGACAAAAATTCTTACGACTTGTACACGCGACATTGCAAACTCCCGCGTTGTAACGATAATTATCATGACTGTATTTATATTATAATTTATATAATAGGATAACTTTGTGCGCTTTTAAAACTGTCAAATATTCCCGTATATTTTAATGTATTATTATTACGAAAAAAATTACAAAATTAAATTCGGCATTGAACAACACGTTTGAGCTCACGAAATTTAATATTTTTTTTTTTTTTTTTATTCTTTCCGCCAAAACGATTTATTATCATTTATCGTGCGATACGTATTTGTATCGTTAATCTTGTATTTAATAGTAAATTCAGGATTGACCTAATAATTTGATATCTCAAAATTAAATTTTTAACAATATTTCAACTATTATTTTTGTTCTGGGGCAAAATTTTTTGTTTTTTATTTTATAATTTTCAAAAAAATTGTACGACTTCTACATAATCCCGATCGATAACGCGTTCTTCATAAAACAAAAAATATTTCGTTTGTGCAGAGTGAAGAAATGTAAAATATATCAACCATAATAAAGAGCAACTCGCGTTATTCGTATTTTAACTAGGTAATAATAATCGTCGAAAAGAGTTACTCTTATAATATTACACTATAAGGTACTCGTACTTTCAACGAAGAGAACGTAGAATGGGGTATACGGACAAACTTCCGATTGAACACATTTTAAAAATACAATTTGTTAAGATCGCGATAATGCGTTTTATATTGCGCCGAAGACGTTTAAGAACGTACGCACACGAAACGAGTACACGCCAGAAACGCGAATCTTTCCTCGAACCGTCATCGATTTTACACCGTAGATTACGTTTGACGATCATCAAAAGGGAGGGTTCGCTCGTGTCGAGTGAATTCGACACGCGTTTTATTTAAAAAAAAAAAAAAAAAAAAAAAACGATACAAGTACTCACATGAGAATCATAAATCAATTACTCGTATAATAAACGTACACTAGCGGAGAATATTATTTTAAACGAATTTCAACCATGTTAAAATTATTTGCACGATTATGGTTACCATGAGTAATTCAATCTTTTGTTCCGCATTACTCGCTCGTGTAATTAATTTCATTGATACGGCCATTTGCCGTACACTTTGAGTTCTGAGATATGATATTATATTATTATTATCATTATTATTATCATTATCATTATTATCATACTTTGCTTTCCCTTAAAATGTAATTATGTGTTTGTTCAAACGAACAATCAACCGCTCGCGAAACGACGCTCGTTCAAAATAATAAAAACAGACGAATAACAATATTATAATATAATAATATCCTGATACGATAATATAATAATAATAATAATAATAATAATAATAATAATAATAATAATAATAAT